>JAJOZX010011346.1:0-107500 GCA_023014485.1 Bathynomus jamesi
TTTCCGTTTGGAGCCCACCACCAGATTCTTTTGAAAATAGCACCAGTAGTGCATTTTAACCCTCTGAATATGAAAATAACATTTTATTTTTGGAGAAATGCGAAAATTTTGCATAATAGGGTAATAAAAATGCAAAATAGATTACATGATATTTATTATGCAAAATAGGTTGCATAATATATATACATATGTACCGGGTGGACGAAAAAAACGTGGACACTTGTTTTTCCTACACATTTCAAAATATTCAAGCTAATACACCCAAATTAGTACAAGATGTAGCCAATAGTATGGTTATCATGTCATGAAAACCTCAGTTAATTATCTTTGGCCGTTTCGTAATTATAAAAAATTTAACTTGACGAAACAAACAGCGAGATTTTGTAAAGCTGACTACGCCCTTGGATGTGTCAGATGTTCGCTACAAAACAAGCAGTTTGCGCATGCGCACCTAAGACAATGATAAGTGGCCACATGGCGAATTGGTAGGCTTGCAGTGTCAGATTTCTTTAAGAAGTGTTGGTTGGCTGATGGAATGTTTTTTCTTGTGGTGTTAATTAAAATTCTATCGTAATGGTTTTAAGTAAAGAAAACTCAGCTGTTATAAAGGCGTGTTTGGCCGAGAAGGAATGGAGTGCTAGAAAAATAATTAGGAAATTTCCGGGAAAAAATTGGAAAAGAAGTACAGTACAATACGTAATAAATAAAATTAGACAATCAGGGTCAACTGACAGAAAACGTGGCAGCGGTCGTCCGCTTACTGCTCGGACTCGAGGAAACGAAAGCTACGTTGAAGAGCATGCGTTGTCGCAGGAAAGTAACCCTGGTACTCATCTTTCGCAGAGAAAAATGGCGAATAATTTAAATATTTCGCGCAACAGTATCCAAAACATAATGAAAAGTAAAGGAATCAGATCTTTTAAAAGATTGAGTGCCCCCAGAATAACAAAAGAAGCCATGGGAAAACGGTTAGAGAGGTGTATTTCTTTGTACAGGAAATTTAATTTAGCAGATATTAAACGCATGTTTTTTCTAGATGAGTCCGACTTTACATTAACTGTATCAACAAATCGACAAAACAACCGAGTCAATGCATTAACTTCAAAATCGGAAGTCCCGCCAGACCGTCTTTATCATCCAAGTTCACGATTTTCCAAGAAATTAATGGTATCTTGTGGTGTTTCTTACAATGGAAAAACCAAATTATTCTTTACTGATCCACAGAAAACAAAAATGGACTCGCAAAATTACATTGAACACCTCGGAGAACTTTTACCGGAATGCCAAGACTTGTACCGAACGAAGATTTTATTTTTGTTCAAGACAATGCACCATCTCATTCAGCCAAGGCAACCCAAGAATTTTTGATGGCGAACATTCCTGAATTCATAAAAAGTGAAGAATGGCCACCAAATTTTCCTGACTTAAATCCTCTGGATTACTTTGTATGGAAGGAGCTGAAGTCATTGGTGTACCATGGTCGCAGGGAACCATTTTCAAACCTGGAAGCACTTATACAAAGAATTGAGGTTGTTTGGCCTATGGTGTCCCAAGACAAAATGAAGTCATCCATAGATCAGTGGAAAAGGAGAGTACTGGCCGTAATTCAAGAAAATGGGGGACCAATACAACATCGATTTCAGTAGGGTAAGTTTTATATGAGTTTCATTGAAATTTTTAGCACATGATAACTATACTATTGGCTACATGTTGTACTAATTTGGGTGTATTAGCTTGATTAGTTTGAAATTTGTAGGAAAAACAAACGTGTCCATGTTTTTTCCGTTCACCCGGTATAATATATATATATATATATATATATTAAAATTGACCAGCTGGTTAGGTCAAATGAATGCCTGGTTAGGTTAATTGAATGCCCTGTTAGGTCAACTGTACGCCCTTGACGATTGGCTAGGTTAAGTTGTGATATTTTCGTTAGTTTGTAATTATTTTGGATCGCCTGAAGATCAGGACCCCCAGCCTTCTTTAGTTAGTCTTATAAGGTTAGGTTAAGTTAGGTCGTGATATTTTCGTTAGTTAGCCTTATAAAGCTAACTAAAGAAGGCTGGGGGCCCTGATCTTCAGGTGATCCATTATTTTTGTAATATTCCAGTCTTCCATTCTGTTCCTTTTATGCTTTAAAAATGTCACGAATGTATATAGACTAGGTCTTTGCGCGAACTAAGAATAAGATGGCCTACGTCCAATTTTCAACACAAATTATATTATCGTCAAATTTTTGAAGAATAGACAAATTAAATGTACGAAATTCAAATGTTAAAATGCTTTAACGTTTTTATTATTCATTTATCGGAAAAAAAAATTTATGTTTTAGAAATCAGCGTAGAAAAGTACACATGATGGTAATAATTAATTTTAATTCTAGTGGTGGGCACCAAACGGAAAAGATCCTTTATTTTTAATACATAGACATATGTATCACACAGGACACTGCATTAGTGCACTATCGTACATGTCAGGAAGCGACTAAATATACACATTCGCCAATTGCTTGTATTTGGGACGCTATTTGTTTATTTTGTAATTGTTAAATAATTTGGGACGCCAAAATAGGATATTGTCAGAAACTCATTACTTATGATGCGAGTCTTGGTTTAATGGTAAAGGAGGAACCGATGTTTACAATATAATGAGAGGAGAGGCTTACTGCCTCGGCCAGGGTGGATGCAAGAATTATATGAGGAGAGTAAACCTCCTCGCCCAGGGCTGGCGAATACAGGAGTTAATAACTAAGAGTTCTCACTCCAAGCAGAAAAGAGAGAGAGAGAGAGAGAGAGAGAGAGAGAGAGAGAGAGAGAGAGAGAGAGAGTTACAAGGAGTTACAAGAACAAGAAGTACCTCAAAAGGCCTTGCGGTCCATACCGAGGAGGTACCAATGGCAACGGGTGCCAGGGAAAAAATCCTAAACCCTCAAATAGTGTACAAGATTCGGTCTAACCTTTTCTTGAACTGATCCACAGAGGAACTGTTCACAACTTCTGAAGGTAGCCTGTTCCACGTGTCATAGATCTTATAGGTAATTTCCACACACTAGTGCTAAACCGTTTCAAATCCAACTTCCAACCATTGTTGCGAGTTGGGTTATCATTTAAACTAAATATGCTTCTAAAATCGACATCGTCGAACACGTGTAAGAGCTTGTAAACCTCGATGAGTTGACCGCGGAGCCTCCGAGTTTCCAACGAAAACAAATTCAGGGCGTGTAAGCGTCGATTGTAGTCCATATGCCTAACGGAAGGGATTAACTTTGTGGCCCTCACCTAGACTCGTTCCAGCCTGTCAATATCTTTCCTGAGGGTGGGCAACCAGAACTGCACAGCATATTCCAGGTGCGGCCGAACCAGGAAATTGTACAGAGAGAGGACAATCTCCTTGTTCCGAAATCGAAATTGCCTCCTGATATAACTCAACAGCTTCTGGGCTTTCTTTTCCATCTCTACGCACTGTTTGATGAACTTAAGGTCGCTGCTAATTAGCACACCCAAGTCCTTTTCCAAATCAGTCGCCTCGATATTACTCCCCAACATGGAGTAGTCCGACTTTGGATTGGCGTAGCCAATGTGCATGACCTTGCATTTACCCAAGTTAAACGACATTTGCCATTTTTCAGACCACTCTCCTATCATACGTAGGTCCACACGCAGTTGCTCGATTGCCTCGGGCGTCCCAACATTGGCCCCAAGCTTGATGTCATCAGCGAATTTGGCGATTCTACTGACGATGCCACCGTCGGTATCATTTTTGTAAATGATAAACAACAGTGGCCCCAAAACGGAACCCCGAGGAACCCCGCTAGTGACCGAGGCCCAAACCGAGGTAGCCCCTTTAATTACAACCCTCTGCCACCTATTCTTCAGCCAGTTTCCAATCGATACCCAGCGCGCGGACTTTGGCCATTAGCCAGCGGTGAGGTACTTATCAAAGGCTTTCTGAAAGTCGAGATAAAGTATATCAATCGCCCTACTCTTACTGTACTCACTCCACATGACGTGGAAAAACTCGAGCAGGTTAGGTGAGACACGACCTATGCCGTCTAAACCCATGTTGAGAGAGAGAGAGAGAGAGAGAGAGAGAGAGAGAGAGAGAGAGAGAGAGAGAGAGTGCCTCGACCACGGCAAATACAGGAATTAATTTAATTTTTAACAACTAAATAAATTAATAATAAAATAGAAGATAAAATGGTGGGTGAAAGTTTTAAAACAAAGCAAAGAAGAGAGGTTGAAAGGAAGGGAAGAAATTTAAAGATAAAGTGAAAATTTTAAAGTAAAGAGGAGGGAATCCGAGTAAAAATTCTACAAAACTTCTACGCTCTAACAAATGCTTCTAACTGGGGGTTTAAAGCAAGATAAGCGTCTAGTCTCTTTTTAAAGGATTCGACCAAATTACTTTGAACTACAGTGGCTGGCAATCCATTCCACAAGTTAACTATACGATTGAAGAAAAAACGTTGTTTCATTTGAATTAAAATGTTTACCCACTAATTAGAAACCATTACCGTGAGTTCTATCTGTATTTCTGAAGGTAAAATATTTTTCGGCATTGACGTTATCGAAACCATGAATCATTTCATATGTGAGAATAAATTTAACGTTTCTAAACGGGCAGAGTATGATTTGTTTCTAAGTCTAGGAATCATCTTAGTAGCCCGTCGCTGCACTCTCTCCATTCTGTCTATGTTCTGTCGTAAATATGGAAACGAGAAGTGAATGCAGTATTTCAGGTGGGGGCGTACTGAGGAATTATATAATGTTAGCATTGTTTTCTCTGACTTAAATTCAAATGACTTGCCAATAAATCCTAAGATTCTATTTGCTTTCCTGACCGCTTCGATACGTTGCTTACTAGGTTTAAGAGTGTCGGCAACAATAATACCTAAATCTTTCTCTTCCGTAACACTTGTTAGTGTATTGTCATGCATAAAATACTTTTCTTTAACATTATTCCTACTGCTATGCAACGTTTTACATTTATCTATATTGAAGTTCATTTACCAAATTTTGAGTCTGCAAACGTTCTGCTACTTATTTTGTTCGTCCCCCTAGTTCGGTATCATCTGCAAATTTTTAAATTATACTCTTAATTCCTGTTTCGATGTCATTGTTAGAGGTAAAAAACTAGTCCCGGAGCTGATCCCTGAGGCACGCCGCTAGTTACACCTTTCCAGTTAGACGCTTTACCATTAATGACCACTCTTTGGTTACATTCACAAAGCCAATTTTTAATCCATTTAAGAACATTACCTTCAATTCCGTGAGAATGAAGTTTAGCTAATAATCTCCTATGTGTCACTTTATCAAACCTTTTGAAATTGAAATACGAGGGTTGTTCAAAAAGTAAGTTTACAAGGGTAATTACTGGTGCATTATGCATAGTACAATAATGTTAGTAGTATAATATTTTGTTAGGCATGTGTGGAAACATTGTTTCTCACCACGAACCAAAAAGTTCAAGATTGCACCATCAGCTGGTAAGGTGATGGCAACGATTTTGTGGGACCATGAAGGCGTTTTGCATGTTGAATTCATGCAAAAAGAGACAACAATAAATGTCACTTCTTATTGTGAAACTTTACAGCTTTACGGCTATCAGAAAAAAACGTTACGGGTTACTTACTGCGGGTGTGGTGTTCTCGCATGACAATGCACGCTCTCACACTGTAAATCAAACACGCCAACTTTTGGAATCGTTCCACTGGAAAGTCATGGTCATCCCCCACATAGTCCTGACCTTGCACCAAGCGACTTCCATTTGTTTTCAGCCCTAAAGAAACACCTCGGAGGTAACCAATTTCAAAACGATTCTGATGCAGAAGCGGACGTACGAAACTGGTTGAAAACTAAGGACCCTACATTTTACTCGACCGGCATCGGAAAGCTTGTCCCACGCTCCGACAAATGTTTGAATCTGTTTTGTGATTATGTAGAAAAGTAGCAATAAGTTGTTGAAATACTTGTAATAATTACTTGCCTTGTAATAAAACAGTTTCTTCAAAACACCTTCTGAACTTACTTTTTCAACAACCCTCGTATATAATATCTATTGTTTTACTCTTGCCATGTCATATGATATATATTTGCAATATCATTAAACAAATCGAGCAAATTAGTAAGACAAGAACGATTACGTCGAAAGTCGTGTTGAGCATCTTTGATTAATTTATTAATTTCTAAGTGATTAACTATTTTGTCCCGAACGATTGTCTCCATAAGCTTACCAACTACTGAGGTCAGACTGATGGAACGATAATTTCTCGGAAGCGATTTGTCCCCTTTTTTAAGTATGTTGAGAATTGATATTTACATTAAGTACACATTTATTTTAAATACATTGTACACTTAATTATTACAATTATTACTAATACAATACAATTGTATGAATGCAATTAATTACAGTTTTAATACAAGATTGTATACAAATGGAAAAAATTATAAAACAAAGCGGAAGGAGAATCTGAAATGACATTTTTATAAAAATGATTATTCCAATGCTGACGTTCATATTTTGAGGAATCGAGGCGTTAAGGGAAAGCTGACAATGCAAATCATTGCCAACTAGTGAGTATTTGATTATATTTTATTGAAGAGACAACTAAACATTTAAAAATGCACATTTGTACGTAATGACGTAGTGTACTGTACATATATAGTCAAACCTCAATAGATGGGTAAATGAATAAATAAATGCAATAATTTTAAATACGTTATACATCGAATGGGTTGGAACAGCAAAAAGATAAAGAGATCCTATTAGTTATATTAAACTATGATATTTACATTTTGAATACCAATTCACATTATAGGATCGCAATGTTTATTTGTGAAAGGTAAACATGAACTAAGCAAACTAAGCAAACATAAACAAGGGTAAACGTGAACTAAGCAAAACTGACAAACATTAGACCATTTTTTAGGGAATGTTTATTTTTTAACTAGCAGAGAACCCGCCCTTCGTGCGGGTAGAAAAAATATCTCGCCGTACTATTCAATTAACAGGGCATTCAATAATTTTCCCATAGGTTTCGAGTAATTTTAAGCAACTTTAGAATGAGACGTAAATGTAAAAATTAACCAACTAGTTAGGTTAATTGAATGCCAGGTTGGGTTAACTGAGTGGCCGGATAGGTTAACTGAATGCCAGGTTAGGTTAATTGTACGCCCTTGATGATTGGTTAGGTTAAGTCGTGATATTTTCATTAAAACTAACGAAATTATCACGACTTAACCTAACCAATCGTCAAGGGCGTACAGTTGACCAAACCAGGCATTCAATTAACCTAACCCGGCATTCAATAATTTTACCGTAGGTTTCGATTAATTTTAAGCAACTTTTAACTAATAATTTTTTCTCTCGATGAATTGTTTCCGTGTTTTAAAACGATCATTTTCTACAACTTCATGACTTCATAAGCAAGTCCAAATTTGGCCTCCTAAGCTGGGAAACGGCAAAAACGGCCTCCAGCGGCCTCAGATGACTTCGGAGGCCGATGTCACATAGCCTATGTTCTTCCCCGGCCTCAGTTACCCCTATCCCCCAAGTTTCATCCAAATCTGGCCAGTGGTTTGGTTGGCCTGCCATAAGTAGCAAAGCAAAGTTCGCGGTTCGACCGTCACAAATATTAGAATAGATTCGACTGAAACTCATTATATGATAAATGTATCAATATATTTTAAATTTGGAAGCATCCTTTCAGATGTTCCGTGCGATGATTTCTCAGTTCACCGGAGTCAGGCTCGTTGACCCTCCTCTTGAGTTGGCCTGGTGAAGTAAAGAGTTGGTTTCTTGCGTGTTCCACTTCACAAAGCATAAATGACTTACCTAAGGGGTTCCAAAAAACCTTAGCCCCCCCATTTGCAGCTTACATGTTTACTTATATCGAAATAGTTTTTAGTGATTATAAAAATATATAAAATTCTTTATTTATTGCAGGTATTAAAATTAGTCTAGCTGATAAAGTGATAATATAATGGCTTCTCAATTAATTAGTGATTCGGAGAGGCAACGTGTGATAGATCGCATACGAGCAATAACATTTCGGGAAGCTCGTGATGCTGGAGCCACCTTTATAACACGTTCATGGGTTGCCAAAAAGTTGCGAAGAAGTGAGGACTTCGTCAAAAGAAATTGGAATAAAACTTTGGATGAATGTGAAATGGATACAACCAAATCTGGGCGCCCAAATTTGCCACTCTCTCAGGAAACAAAGGACATCATTGAAAGCGGTACGCGTAAGCGGAAAAACAGCTGTGCTAAACTTTCTAGAGAGATCGAAGTGTTGAGAGGAAAGATCGTTAGTGGTGAGATCATTCGACTGTACCGTCAGAGGCAAGGTTTAAAGCCTTAGCATGAACTTCCAAAGCCAAGAAAAACTCAACTTAACATCGATGACAGAATGTGGTTTGCCCATTATCTTGAAGATTGGGATGTGGATGATTTCATGCATTTAGCTGTCTCCGATGATTTTTTTGTTTACGTAACACGTCGGCCTAACTACCAAAATGATCGAGTGTGGGCCACAACACCAGATGAAATCGATGACAATGAACATTATCGCGAATTATTAAAAAGTCCAGACTGTGTTGGTGTGTTTGTTTTGTTCACTGCAAAGAAGCTCATGTGGGTGCTGAAGCCAAATGGTCAGAGTTGGGATGGACAGTATTTTCGTGATATTATTCTATCCCAGCATGTCATTCCTTTTCTAAGAAACCCAAACAATGTTATGGATGTCGATCAGGTCACACTTCTGCACGATAAGGCCCCCTCCTTTAAGGCATTAGGCACTCAACAGTTGTTGCGGAACCATGAGATCGATTTCTTTGGAAATGAAGAATGGCCAGGAAATTCTCCTGACCTGAACGTCTGTGAACACATTGGATCAGTTATAAAGGACAAGGTTGAATGTCTCTTGTTTCAAGAACCTGCAGCAAATCGATTTTCGAAGGATACAATGACGCAACACATTGAAACTGTTTTAGCAAATTTGCATAACGATCAAGATCTATTCACGTCACTTTTGGCAAGCTACCCAAAGCGAATTCAGGCTGTCTTGGAAGCCAATGGCGGGAACACCAAATTTTAATTGTTTCTCATTAAATGCAGGATTAAATTCTCTTTTGTAAGGTATGTTTAGTTTTACTGTACCTCTAATGGTTTAGGCCATGGGCGGGGGGGCTAAGGTTTATTGGAGCCCCTATATCTTCAAACCGCTTTCAGTGAGATCAGCGAAATGAAGCGACATTTGGTCTGGTAAGTGGTTGAATGTAGACCAATGTACTGTTTTCCGATTCTGTAGCCATCCTTGATTCTGAATCCAGGTTCAGTTGTAGGTCCCTCCTGTCATTCGACTTTTGACGTTGCAACGGATAAAAAAGTAATAGCTAACATAGATTATTTCGTCTTAATAGTTTATTGCATATACTGTATATAATCTGAAATTTTCTTACATAATAATTATTAACATGATGTTATATTAAACCGAAGGGATTTGTGTGAAAAGAAATACTATATTTTAAACAATATATATATATATACACCTTACCTTACAACCTTACAAAGGTTCCGCGCGATGATTTCTCATTTCGCGAAGGTCAAGCTTGTCGCCCTTCCTCTCCTCTCCTATATACACACACACACACACACACAACACATATATATATATATGTGTTACACACAGAGCGTGCATGGAACAAGGCACTATTCTGGGAAATTAAATCCACGACAGTTCGAATAAGGAATGGTAAATGACAAATATTATAGTTTTTCTTTTTCATGATGAAAGGCCACACGTGGGCAACAGGTTATTCACAAAGAGGCCCCAAAATATAGCTTCGCTCACCAGCTATCTGCCATGCAGATAGGATCCAGCTTTGGGATAGGATCTATGGTATAGAGCAGAGCTTTCCAAACTTTTCACGTTGGCGACACACTATTTAAGCATAAAAATTTTCACGACACATTAATTAATTTTTGTTATCAAATATCAAATATCAGATAATTTTTCAGTAGGTGGTTTATCTTGTAGCCGATTTTGTTGACACAAAAATCAAAATTTTCAAAATACAAAAAAATTAAAAATAATTAACTAAATTTGGCGACACACCTGGGAGGTATTGGCGACACATTAATGTGTCGCGACACACAGTTTGGAAAGCTCTGGTTTAGAGCTACACCTAGCTTACTATATTCAGAACCTTAATATACACAAGAAACTCGATGCATTCACGTCGGATAAAATACATCAAAGAAAAAGAGGTAACTATTGTATTTTTAGCCAAAAACGGACGTGTTATGTGCCTTGAAAAGTGGACGCTTAAACTCTCGGTTGAGGTTTAAGTTTTATGGCTTCTAGAAAACAATAAAATCTACTATACAGGGTGTTTCACAACCGGTCTGCCATACTTTGGGGGGGGGGGGTGATTTGGTGGGTGATATCAAGTAAAAAAGTTAATACAACATAAGTGCTATTTCCAACCGTTGCGGAGCTACGGACGTTTTAAGATGTACAAACAACAAATCCCTACTTGTGTGTAATTCGATAGATGGTGGTAGTTTCGGTTGGCGAGGTTACCACTACTAATCCTCAGTTTTTTTCAGTTGGTTCTAATCTGTGGTACGAGACACTGTGTTGCGCTAAGGTGAACAATCAAAATGAATCAATAGTTCACACCCGCTGAATACGCTGATATCCATTTCATTTATGGATTCTGTGATGGTAACAGCAGAGCGGCAGTTGAGGGATATGGAAGACGTTTTCCGAACCGCCGAATACCGAACAGACAAGTGTTTAGTGACACACACCAGAGATTAAGAGAAACAGAGACAATTGTTCCACGTAACCAAGAACATGTAGCACGACGGCCCGTTGCTGTGGAGGAGCGCATACTGGACCTAGTACAACGTAGTCCAACTACCAGTGTTCGAAGGATTTCTAAAGAAGTGGTGAATCCGCATCGCGTGTATGGCGCACCATACATGATGAGGATTTGTATCCCTATCATTTGCAACGTGTGCAAGCTCTTCAACTGGATGATTACGATAAACGTGTTCAATTTTGCCAGTGGATGGTTATGCATCGCCAAATTCTTAATCGCATACTGTTTAATGATGAAGCACAATTCATTCGGGATGGAATTAACAATAGACGAAATTCCCACTTGTGGTCCGCCGATAATCCCCACGCTATCGTTGAAGGAAACTTTCAACATCGATTCTCAGATATCAGCTGATTGGGCCGTTCGTTTTGGAACAACGATTAACTGCTGATCTTTATTTAAACTTCCTGACGAACGAATTGCCGCTTTTGATGAAGGACGTGCCCTTGGAGACAAGGAGTAGGATGTTCTTTCAGCACGATGGGGCGCCACCACATTTTGGTCATGTTACAGATTACATGAATCAGCGGTACGGAAATCGTTGGATTGGTCGTGCTGGTCCAGTATCGTGGCCCCCGAGATCTCCGGACCTAACCCTGTTACATTTCTTTTTATGGGGCCTAATGAAAGAGATGGTCTATAAGACCAAAGCACAAACGAGAGAGGAACTCTTGCGTCGGATTATGGATGCCGCTGCTTACATACGAGAACATCCCGAATTGATTCAATGGGCAGTGGACTCTTGTTTGGAACCAGCAATGCTGTGCAATGAAAACCGAGGCGGACATTTTGAACATTTATAAGGTGAATCTCATAAAATGTAGCAATAAATACATCAAATTAATACTCTCGTTTATTTTTTTACGTGCACCTTAAAACATCCGTAGCTCCGCAACGGTTGGAAATAGCACGTATGTTGTATTAACTTTATTTATTCGATATCACCCCCGAAATCACCCCCACAAAGTGTTGCAGACCGGTTGTGAAACACCCTGTATAAAAGCAAGTTGTGTATCTGTTTGTTTGTTAACTTTTGGGTCTCTAAAAAGAGCTGAATTAGCTAAACAGGGTTCTCCGGGCCCAGTAATACATACATACATACATACATTTTTGTTCATGACTCTTCACCCCTATCCACCATTACGAACTTTGGTCGAAATCGGTTCAGAAACGTAAAAGGTTTTTCTGCAGACAGACGGACAGACATTCGGTGAATTATAGTAAGAATATATAATATATACACACACATATATATATATAATATAATATATATATATATATTATATATTAGTTACGATAGAAATGTTCTTCGGGAACCTTATCCTCAATAGGAATATGAAAACAAGAGATACGACTCTCAACATTTATTGTCCAAACGTTTCGGTCCACTCAGGGGCCATCTTCAGTGACTATTTAGTCACTGAAGATGGCCCCTGAGTGGACCGAAACGTTTGGCCAATAAATGTTGAGAGTCGTATCTCTTGATTTTTCATATTCTTATATATAATATATATATATATATATATATATATATATATATATTATAAATATACGTATATATATAATATACGTATATATATAATATATATATATATATATATATATACAGGGCGTCCCAAAAAAATGTATACACACTTTAAATACTTATAAGGCAGTGTTTATTAAAATACATTTCATTTTCAAAATGTAATAGAATCTACAGACATTATTTAATTGTTTTTGTCAACGCATGTTTTCAAACTGACGTCCGTTCTGGTCCAGGCACTGCTGATAACGCGAAGCAATGGAATCGCAAACATCACGAAACATTTCGTTTGGTATTTGTGTGCATTCTCGTTCAATGGCTGCTCTCAATTCAGCGACTGTTGCAGGTTTATAGCGTAGACTTTGTCTTTTAAGTATCCCCATAAAAAAAGTCTAGTGGTGTGAGGTCTGGTGAACGCGGAGGGTATTCTACGAAACCCCTTCGTCCAATCCACATCCACATCGTGCCAAGTACCACTCGCAATACTCCACTCTTCGGTCCGGATCATGTTCATTAATAGCATGGACTAATCTGGAATGTAACTTTTCCATTGACAGCGCTCAAAATGCGTTGGACAGACGATTCTGAAATTCCTACCTCACGACTCGCTTGCCGCACAGATTTTCTTGGACTTTGGTGATACGTTTCCAGTACTCTTTCTTGCTTTGTGGGGCTTGTCGATGTCCGTGGTCTTCCGGAACGCTTCTTGTGGACATTCTGAACAGTTCCATCGGCTTCAAACTTATCTCTAATTCGAGTGATGGTAAGTCGATGTGGTGGATCTGTTTGAAACTCCCTCCTAAACTGTCTTTGCACTTCAACTGCGTTTTCACACTTCCAGTAGCATTTAGAATGAATTTCCTTTGTTCAAAGCTTAGTCGGACTGCCATATTAATTCTAATGGGTTTAACTTGGAAAGAAAGAAACATCAATTGAGCTATCAGCTGTTAAAGTGTGTATACATTTTTTTGGACGCCCTGATATATATATTATATATATATATAATATATATATTATATATATATATGTATAGAAACGACGTAAGTATAGAGGAGCGCTATTTCTCTTCCTCGTGTGCAGAACGCTCCTCTATACTTACGTCGTTTCTATACATTAAATATACTGCGTGGTCATTGCAGTTAAATGTACATATTCACGATTTGCGAGGGTGCCATCTCAGGGCATTGGTTTCTGCCCTATGTAGGAGAATTTCGACTTATGACTGATCGAGGTCCGTGGTGTAATGGTAGCGCATCCGACCGTAATCGGAAGGCCCTGGGTTCGATTCCCGGGCGGTTCACCTCATTTTCATTTGTTCGTGTATTTCTCTTCCTCGTGTGCAGAACGCTCCTCTATACTTACGTCGTTTCTATACATTAATATACTGCGTGGTCATTGCAGTTAAATGACATATTCACGATTTGCGAGGGTGCCTCTCAGGGCATTGGTTTCTGCCCTATGTAGGAGAATTTCGACTTATGACTGATCGAGGTCCGTGGTGTAATGGTAGCGCATCCGACCGGTAATCGGAAGGCCCTGGGTTCGATTCCCGGGCGGTTCACCTCATTTTTCATTTGTTCGTTATTTCTCTTCCTCGTGTGCAGAACGCTCCTCTATACTTACGTCGTTTCTATACATTAATATACTGCGGTCATTGCAGTTAAATGTGTGTATATAATATATATATATATAATATATATATTATATACGTATATTATATATATACGTATATTATATATATTATATACATATATTATATATATATATATATATTGCTTAGTTTTGACGTCCCCATATAAAAAGGAAGAAACTAATAAACTAGAAGAAACGCAAAGACATTTCATAGCCAAGATTGATGGCTGCAAAGAACTCAACTACTGGGAAAGACTACGTAAACTAAATCTGTACTCCTTGGAGAGAAGAAGAGAGGTACACCATAATCTACATATGGAAAATGATCGAAAAACTGGTACCAAACCTAAAACTAAACCCAATTACCATTTAAACAACACTGGAAAATAGGAAAGGCAGAATGTGTAGTGTTCCCAAATTAAAGGCCCGACAAAGGACCTCCTCAACACTGGAGGAAAATAGCTTGGTTGTCAGGGGGCCAAGACTTTTCAACCAGCTTCCAAAGAACCTCAGAAACGTTACAGGGGTCAAAAATGAAGTCTTCAAGAGAAGACTAGATGTCTGGTTCAGGACTGTACCAGATGAGCCGGTGTACCTGGCTATGTACGGTGGAGAGCGCAAGAAAGCAACTCGTTCCTCCACCAAGCTACCTACAACGGTAGGTATATGTATAATATTTTTAATCTGAGGAATGATACGACGAAAAATAAAAAAAGATTTGAATAATTAAAATTTAATACAATCAGCCCACCCCAAGGTGCTACGTCGTGGCCAATGTCGTAATACCGCTTCTCGGAGATCAGCGCAGATAAGCGACATTGGGTCTGGATAGTAGTTGAATGGGAGACCGCCCTCTGCGCCCAGATTATGTAGCACCCGTGGTTCGGACCCCACGTAATGCTGTAGGTCCCCTCCTCATATGACCTTAGATGTTGCGAAGGAAGTTAAACAACCCCGATAAAAAAAAAGCCTACCCCAAGCAAGTGCTGGGCATAACAGCTAGTTTTATATAAGCGTGGACTGGTAGCCTTTCCTATCATTAAAGTCTAAAAGTAAATCAAGTTCCAACACGCTTTGGCAGAGTTTCATACACTTTCGTGGAATGAAGAAAATCAAATTGGTGAATAAATTTAGAAAAGAACGCAGCCATCAAATATCTGCACAAGAAATGAAGGTCACATTTGAATAAAACACACCAAAATACACCAGGAAAACCTATTCTCATATCAAAATCGACCCGCAGGGGTAAAACGAAACCACCATACAATTTCAATCGATTTTAATCGATCCAAAAATTGCTTATATCTCCGTTAATATCAATTTGCACAAGAAATACTATAGAAGAAAATAAATTCAGATTTAAATTCCACATAAGAAAAACCCGATCTTGTGGGTTGTTGTATTATATGAAAAATATGAAGTAAATGATGGGTTATAAGTCACTTATAACCCCAAGATTCAAAACTCGTTTATGTTGGAACTGTGGAAAAGAGTGTAATTATAGAAAAGACAGAAATATTTTCTATTGTAATAAACAATAATATACTGACCGTAAGAGTAAGTGTGTAAAAAAGTGTAATTTTATAGGTTAGGTTAGGTTACAATACAGAAAATGAAATTACATACCAGAAAATATTTATTTGATGTATTTTGAGGCGTTTTAACAGAATCTGATATCCCTTTTTTGTAAAATTGAGCAGCTTTTGAGATATATATTTCTTCGAAAAAAAATTATTTATCTCAAAACCTGTTCAATTGCACGAACAACTGATAATCAGATCCTGCTAAAACACATTACAAATACATCAGAAAATTATTATCTGCTATGTAATTTCGAGTAATGTGTCCTGCGGAATACGAGTAGGGTTGCCAGACGTCCCGTATTTTACGGGACAGTCCCACAAATGATCCAAAAATCCCGCGTCAAAATCCCGCGTCGAAATCCCGCGTCAAAATCCTGCGTTCAAAATGTTCCGCCATATTTTTTAAGCAAATTTTTTAGGGATGAATTGATTTATAACTTCAATATTATGTATATGTCGCGCATACGTTGTGCGAGCCTCTGCCCGCTTGCGACTTTTTAGGATTAATGCACTTTGGACAATCCAACGAAGGTGGTCCTCGTTGGGTAAGCTCGGCCTTAGCCAGGAGCATCCGAGTATCAACATAAATAGTTTCTACCAAGTTTGTTTGTTTTTTTCCCGAAGGGATGAATGGAAACACTTCACTCTTAAATCAAAGTTTTCGTTCACTCGTATAAGTTTTATTTCACAAATTATATATACAGGACGAGGCACTGAAGGAGGGAAATGAATTTACAGCCTCTCACGATAACAGCTCAAACAGTAATTAAAAATGAAAGGGGAGCAACCCTTTGTAACAAAGGCCCCGCGCAGGAATTTACAGGGGTAAGAGGTTCGACCCCGTTTCACAATAGTTAAGGTGGGAATTGAAAGCGAGGAGGCTTGTCCTCCTCGAGTAAGAGTTACGGCAGGAATTTAAAATGAGGAGGCTTGGCCTCCTTGGTCTAAGCCTCAGGCAGGAGTTTAAAGTGAAGGGGGCTCGGCCTCCTCGGGTAAAGGCTCATGCAGGAATTTAAGATGAGAGAGGAGCCACCTCTGGTAACAACGGCTCAGGGAGGAATTTAAAAGGGGGCGAGGTGCAACCTCTGGTATCAAGAGCTCAGGCAGGAATCTTACAGCGAGGAGGGCTGCCTCCTCGGGCGAGGGGTACGGCAGGAATGATTTAATTTACAATACAAGAAATAAATAAGCCTCAATTTTGGGGGAATGCAGTCGAAGGTTAAGCTCCCACTTTAGCTGGAGAGCTAAAGAATTCTGACGTTAAGCATAATTTAAGCAAAAAGTTAACCAAAAAAAATACTAATTTTTGTAAGGTATACACTTTTGGGTGGCGACATAATGGCGGGGGACCGACATGTACAGAGTACATTAAGTACATAAATTACATTATATTACATATATTAATTACCGTTAATTACAATTTTAGCAATTTCTTAATTGACATATCTAATACTGAAGTAATCTGAATAGGTAACACAATTTAAATAATGAAGGAGAGTTCTCCGTTGTTTTATAATTTAAAGGGGATTAACGACAATTATATATTTATAGTTAACAGTGATTACGCCAAATTATGTCAAATATTATTAGAAGAATGGTTGGTTATTATAGTTTGAAAGTCTAATTAGCCAGCGATGAGGAAAGCGGAGAAAAGATACGGTGTACTTTTCATTTGAAAGTACACGGACATTAATGATAACGTAAGACATAAGTAACGGAATTTGAATGACAATAACCAGTAGCCTGGCAGGGAACAATATGGTATATTATAATAATATAACATCACATCTTAACGTTATAAATTGGTAGCAGAGGCAAGAGAGAAGAGTTCGAATTCAGAGGCTCGCTTTTGACGACGTAATCGGAATTCGAACCTTCGTCTCAGCAATAATAAACAACTTGCGAGAGGTGAAATAATAAAAAGAAAATAAAATGTAAAAAGAATACATGTACGTATCATGATCGTCAATAGACATGTACGACTGCACACGGTAGTGTACACATATCATTCGTCACACAATAGGTTGTGTGCGTAATATAGACACAAGTAAACATAGACTGATAAGTTGATAGAGAATAACTAGACAATGGGTAATAGGTAATAAAATAGGTAATAGGTGATAAAATTAATAAAGGACAACGGTCAAGAAGGAACATGGATGTATGAATGAGTATGGTTGCATAACACCGACAGGACACAACATATAAATAATGACTCATAGAGAGTGAAGTTATTATTATTATTATTATTAAAGAATTTACCATACATTGAATACGAAAGATATCCACATACTAAACACGTGATTCAGTATTCAAGGTATGGAAGGAAATTAAGTTACTTTATGACGTCAGAGTGATTTACTCTGTACGTACAATATAAGTCATTATTTGGGAGAAATCAAAGGAGACGAATTAGAGAGGGACATTCGCTGTTTACAGCGAACTTCTAATGGCACAAGCATGGATACTGTTCAACCATAGAAATGGTAAATCGCATGGTTGTGACATATATAATTTCAATTTATTCACGGTTTAATTGTTAATTATTATTGTAATAAAATTTTTCTAATTTTGTTTGTTATAACCGTTGAAGAAATCTAGTTTCAATTTGAAAAAAAAATTGGTCTTAATAAAAAACCTCAGAAATTTTTTTGTCCCGCATGGGCATTTGAAAAATCTGGCAACCCTAAATACGAGTATTTACCTTCACACATTCACCGCCAAAGAAAAGAAATCTCGTCTTGAACGTATACATTATCAGCTTTATTTTGATATATTTTGTTTAGAGATCTCTTTAGTAATAATTTTTGTTTAAAGTTTTGGTGAGACCTTGTACTGTAGTTGGGTAAAAACTTGCAAAAATGCCGGCGGTGGCTCGTCAGTGGTTACCTTTTTAAAAAGTGCTGGCGGTGAAAGTGTTGAAATGTAACTCGCTTAAAATTTTCTTAAAATAATTTTCATTACATTTTATTGCTTAACTATTGTGTCCAAAAAAATTTGGGAATGTTCTAAAAACTTAATTTGTTTCACCTGAAACAGTTGGCCTTATAAGGCTAGCGAAAATATTATGACTTAACCTAACCAATCGTCCTATGTAAATAATGGTTCTCTATTTATTATATGTTTGCAATAAATAATAAATTTGTTGGATCACCTGAAGATCAGGGCCCCTTATAAGGCCCCTTACAAGGCTAACTAACGAAAATATCACGACTTAACCTAACCAATCGTTAGGTCAACTGTACGCCTTTGACTACTGGTTAGGTTAGGTCGTGATATTTTCGTTAGTTAGCCTTATAAAGCTAACTAAAGAAGGCTGGGGGCCCTGAGTTTCAGGTGATCCAATTTGTTGTTATTGTTTTCTCATCTTATTTTGGTTAATTTGCAGAGTCTAAACTTTGGGGGGTATATAATTGAAAAGATCAACATTGGGGTGGTGATTGTTGAAAAGAGTATGTTAGGGGGTAAATAGTTTAAAAGATCCGTTTTGCAGGTCAACTAAAGAAATGTGCATGGGCGTGGGATCTGGTGTTTCGTCTTTCTATAAAGTGATAACGATTTCTAAAATTAAATAAATTTGTTTTCAGTAAAATAAAAGGATCACCTGAAGATCAGGGCCCCCAGTCTTCTTTAGTTAGCTTTATAAGGCTAACTAACGAAAATATAACGACCTAACTTGACCAATCGTCAAGGGCGTACAGTTGACCTAACGATTGGTTAGGTTCGGTCGTCATATTTTCGTTAGTTAACCTTATAAGGCTAACTAAAGAAGGCTGGGGGCCCTGATCTTCAGGTGATCCAAATAAAAGATACTTCATGTTCTATATTCTTCTTCTCACTTAAGTGAATAAACGATAATCTACAACTTTCGCTTATTGTTTACAATTACCATACTCTAAAGTCTAAACAACTTTTTATCTCTGGAAAAGTAATAAAAAGTTAGGTAAATCGGTGCTACTATAGTATGCAGTCTACCTACGATTGGTTAGGTTTAGTCATGATATTTTCATTAAAACTAAATATCATGACTAAACCTAACCAATCGTCAAGGGCGATTAACATTGGAATGTAAACAAACAATTAGTAAACAAGATAAGAAGCTATAATTAAAAGGTAGACTGTCTAATCGTAGGTAGATCGCATACTATAGTAGCACTGGTAAATCTCTTACTTTTAAGGCCCCACAGCAACGTCGTATCCTACATATCACGCATATCAATCAATAGAGCATAAAAGTTATATACACAGCTATGTGAATGCCTCATTAGGTTAAGTGAATACCTGGTTCGGTCAATGGAACGCCCGGTTAGGTCAACTGCACGCCCTTGACGATTGGTTAGGTTAAATCGTGGTATTTTAGTTAGTTTTAACGAAAATATCACGAATTAACCTAACCAATCGTCAAGGGCGTACAGTTGACCTTTGACTGGCCATTCAATTAACCTAACCGGCCATTAAATTAACTGGGTGCCGCACAGCAACCACGTATCCTACATTTAATAACACATTTCGGATCTTTTCCGTTTGACTGCCGCCATTGAAACATAATTAAACTCCAGCCTTCTTTAGTTAGCTTTATAAGGCTAACTAACAAAAATATCACGACCTAACCTAACCAATCGTCAAGGTCGTACAGTTGACCTAACGATTGGTTAGGTTAGGTCGTGATATTTTCGTTAGTTAGCCTTATAAGGCTAAGTAAAGAAGGCTGGGGGCACTCACCTCTGTTTCAATGGCGGCAGTCAAACGGAAAAGATCCCACATTTCTTAAAATTATTGTAATTTTTCTATTTTTTTCTGTTTTCAAAAGTTTACATAGCTGTATATATAGTTTTTTCTGCTCTATCGATTAATATATGTGTTATTAAGGAAGGATACGTGGTTGCTGTGAGACCTTAAAAGTAAGATTTACCGAAAATTATATTGTTCTTGTTTCCTCTAACCTAAAAAAGTACATTATGTAAAAAAATCCTGGCCTTAATCCGAAATTATCAGCCATTCCAAACGTGTGTTCATCCACCCGAACTTCTTAATTCACATTATTGAATGAAATTTGTAATTTGTGAAGCTCAATTGTAATCTGTAAGGCTCGCATGGGAGGGCGCTGCGAGTCAATTTTTGTATGAACAATTATAAATGAAATGATTTTTATAATAAGACTCGGTAATGATATTAGACTATGATTAAACCTTCATACTGGACTTACCTATTTATGGGTTAAACCACACGATGAGTTACAATAAACATAAGATTTGAAACAAAATGAGATAGGGTGATGAAATGGAAAACAGTCCAAAGGGAATTATGTTTATAAAGATGATGTACATTAAACACAATTTTATGTATTTTCGAAGCAAAGTATTGGATTTAAATTTTAATTACGTTTAAATAAGCACACCTATGAACTTAGCGTCAATGTTAATTCGATTGAAGAGTCAGACTGTCATATAAAATATAGTGATTTAATACCCTCATGGTTTCAAGCAATTAATGATGCTAAAGGACATGCTATCAGAGCACACTATATATATATATATATATATATATATATATATATATATATATCATATATATATATATATATATATATATATATATATATATAATTATATATATAACATATAAATGAAAAGAAGGATCAACACAACGGCAAACATTTTCATTTATTTGTACATCAGACGTTTCGACAAATCTTTTGTCATCATCAGTGAGTTAAGTCTTAAAACCTTAAAACAAAATTGAAAAGTGAAAGTTACATCAATACAATATTAAGACCATTAAAATTAAAACCTTAAAGCAAAATGAAAATTGCATCAATACAAAATTAAAAACATTTAAATTTCATCACTATAAAAACTAAAATTAAATTAAATTTCATCACTATAAAAACTAAAATTAAATTACCTCAATAGGTAAATACACAATGTTTACATCCACCTCCATACTTGGCAAAGTCTAAGAGGACACTAGGTGGTCAGAGGATTAGAAAGGGTATATCTGTGAAACACGGTTGGTTGTCAAAAGAGTCGTAATTTGTAGGATGAGCTATTATTATTAAGGGAGGGTTTGTTTCTATAGATGTACAAAGATTCTAAAATTCGGAGTTCTGTAAGGTTATTGGATCTAGTTAAAATTTCAAACTGAGTTTTGTGAAGGGGATGGTCGTTTTCATCACTGTGGTTTCTAATTGCGGATTGTGGAGGGCTACTGAGGGGACGGTTGGTACGGACTGACAAGCCCAAATGTTGAGAAAGGCGCACCTCCAGTTGGAGTTGAGTGCTGCCAATATACGCAGCCTTACAGCTGTCGCACGTGTATTTGTAAACAACATTGTCCAAACTACTCAAGTCTAGTTATCCCAAATAAATTTTAGATTCGCCTTCGTCAACCCACTTAAATTATCAAATTTTTTAAAGTTCAAAGATGAATTCCCCAAAACTGTATGCCCCAATGTTGTTTACAAATACACGTGCGACAGCTGTAAGGCGGCGTATATTGGCAGCACTCAACTCCAACTGGAGGTGCGCCTTTCTCAACATTTGGGCTTGTCAGTCCGTACCAACCGTCCCCTCAGTAGCCCTCCACAATCCGCAATTAGAAACCACAGTGATGAAAACGACCATCCCCTTCACAAAACTCAGTTTGAAATTTTAACTAGATCCAATAACCTTACAGAACTCCGAATTTTAGAATCTTTGTACATCTATAGAAACAAACCCTCCCTTAATAATAATAGCTCATCCTACAAATTACGACTCTTTTGACAACCAACCGTGTTTCACAGATATACCCTTTCTAATCCTCTGACCACCTAGTGTCCTCTTAGACTTTGCCAAGTATGGAGGTGGATGTAAACATTGTGTATTTACCTATTGAGGTAATTTAATTTTAGTTTTTATAGTGATGAAATTTAATTTAATTTTAGTTTTTATAGTGATGAAATTTAAATGTTTTTAATTTTGTATTGATGCAATTTTCATTTTGCTTTAAGGTTTTAATTTTAATGGTCTTAATATTGTATTGATGTAACTTTCACTTTTCAATTTTGTTTTAAGGTTTTAAGACTTAACTCACTGATGATGACAAAAGATTTGTCGAAACGTCTGATGTACAAATAAATGAAAATGTTTGCCGTTGTGTTGATCCTTCTTTTCATCTGTAAGCTCCGGTTCCCTAAGGAGAAGTCAATAGCTTTGATATATACATATATATATATCATATGAAAAACCCACAAGAGGTTATGGGTTTGGACCCTGGTTGGGGGAAATTTTTCATCATGAAAAATCGTGCGGATTCATGCATGATATTCCACACACACACACACACACACACACACACATATATATATATATATATATATATATATAATAAATAAACGTATAGTGACACGACACTTACAAGCAGAAATTTGCAGGCATTCACTCGCTCTCAGGCTAACACAGGAATTACCTCGATTTCATCTGCTTCAAAAGAGGCGCTGCATTGTTCTCAACCTAAGGAAGCGCACCGAAGCTCTCCCTATCTGCTTCGCGTTTCCATGACACCGACGTCACACATACTGTACGTGCGAGGCATCAAATTCAAGTTATCTACCTTCAGTCACAAGCTATCCTCCGTCATGTAACGATCATTTTAACACGTGGTCACGTGGGCATATTTTGTCATTATTCAATTGTCATTTATGTACCGTGTATTTGTCCTTCAGTATAATTAACATTTATTCTCAATGATTCAATCAGCATATGTAACTGTCCATCACAGTTGGAGCATCGTAACTTTAACGACTTTAACTTTATCACTGATTTTGTTTTACTTATTAAAGGAAAAATATTAATCTCCCTCATTAATGACATTTATTTATTCTGATCGAAATATCAGATGGTGACCTCAATCAACCAATCCTTAATTATTTAATTTAATGTCAAATTATAGGGCCTACCGTAATTGGCTACTATATATATAATATATATATATATATATATATATATACACACACAGGGTGTTCAAAAAGAAACGCAACCCCCTTGGAAAACGCCTATATCATTGTAACGTAACTCTTTTCTTTCTGTTTCAGTGATCATTAAGTACAAGAACGGTATTCACAGTTCAAGAAAGGATATTCATTGTTTTTAAAGAACATTGTATATTCAAATCACCCTCATACACTGCAAGAGCTATAGGTCAACATTCGACATAAAGTAGATGGCATATCAAGAGAGACATGAAAACAAGTATTCGATAATACAATTCGTCGCGCACATTTATATAAAAATCATAATGGCCAACACATTCAACAATTTTTGTAATTTACTAATAAACATGCATTCTCCAATGGGTTGCTTTTCTTTTTGAACACCCCATATATATACGGTGTGTGTGTATATATATATATATATATATATATATATACAGGAAGGAGGGGCCAAGGCCGAACGCCCGCAAGTTTTATATATACTGTATATATCTATATGCGCCTCGGTGGTGTAGTGGTTAGCGTCGCTGACTACGAATCCATCGGCCCCGGGATCGAGACCCAGTGACGGCAGCCGGGGCGCAGCAAAACTCAGCTGTTCATCCTTCCACACAATAAAGAAAGTGATTCAATAAAGAAAGTGGTTGGTAGATAAATGGGTACCCTGGGTGGCCTAGTGGTTAAGACGCTGGGCTGCAGGTGGGGCGTGGTTCGGATTCCACGTTAAACTGTAGGTCTAAGGTGGAGTGAAAAGCTTGACCTTCGTCAGAATGAACAATTCGGGAAGCTTACCAAAGGTTATACATTATTGATTTTATTTATTAGTCGCAAAAACTCTTGGAAGATTTTGTGTCTTTCTTTTAACTGGAATAAAATGTCTACATTCAAAATTTTAAAAATAGTTCAAATTTAAATTAAAAAATACTTTATTCAGAAAAGATTACAAGTGACAAGTTTCACAATTTTTAGATATTTGCTATGACATTAATATATTCACGTACTTTCACCTGAATGTGGCCTTGGAAACATGGGAACTTTTATGGCAAAATTAATAGCATTTAGATTATTTATTACGTAAAAATAGTGAAAGTGGCAAGTAATAGCAATAGTAACAACAACAGTTAAATGAACCTTCACGAAAGTCTTGGTTTTATTTTACTTAAAATCTCTGTTTCGGTATCAGCATAGGTGCCCTTATTAGGAATAAATTATAGATATGAATCTACATTTCATTCTTGATAGGGGTCAGCAGTTTCTGCTAAAACGTTTAACATTTGGCACTATTTCCTTCAACAATTTTCATAAATTTTACAGTCGGATGCCCTATAAAAATATTTCAGCAATGTTCCAACAAATCACTGTGACATTTCTGTGTCAAAGCCATTGGTTATGAAGTTCCTTAGGACGTCATAACGAATACAGTTGTTAGCACTGTACCATCTTTTTATTTATACTTACATTAGAGTCAAGTGAATTGATAGTTCACTCTCTATAATAACGACTGTTTTCCGTTTCGGAAGGTTTTACTCATTCTGAGATACCTCCTGAATTGTATGTTTGTTGTTTCAGTGATTACTTCGATGATACGTATGTCAAAAGTAAGAATGTAGAAAAAGTGGTTATTGTAAAGCGATTCTGAGCTGAGCCATACCTTAGCTAGCTTTCATGTTAGACAAGCCAAATATCGAAGGTTTATTGATATTATTATGAAGAACCCAAGCCTTTAGCTGAAGCCATAATGAATGTTGGCCAAAAAGTAAATTAAATTGAAAACTTGACGGACTATAAAAAATTATAAGCCTCTAGAACATACTGTATGTTATATAAAATGTTATTTTTAAATAAAAATAACTCCTTAAGATTTAATGTATACAATACTATACCAAAATATGAAAACAAATAGCTCTCAGATTTTATAAAATCAGGCCTACTCCTTTAAATCAAACAAAAAGAGACTATGTTTAGGTGTGTGGTTTGCCTACTGACTTTTATATTAGGTTTTCCTTTTATTATTATTATACGTAGGCTATAGTTCCCCTGGGAAATAAATAGAAATGGAATTGTTCTGCTCAAATGTCAAAGCAATTTGTACCAAGTCTCTTTATTCACCTTCATGTAGGTTAAATTTTGCGCACATTCGCCAAACATTTGATTGAAAAAACTGTACGTCTAATGAAAATGAGAGAATTACAAATATCTAATCAATACAGGTAAATTTCATAATTTCAATTCCAATTTCAATTTTTCAATTTTATTATTCCAGTGTACACGAACAGGATATACATTAGGTGTAACAAGAGAATAACATATATACTGTATTTTATCCAGGAAGGAGAGGCCCAGGCCGAACGCCAGCAAAAATGCCCTCCCCATAGAAGGTGAAGAAGAGCTAAAATAAAAGTCCAGAGTTTTCGAGATGCCTGGCACTCTGCGTTTGAAAGATTGGAGGTCAGAAACGGGAAAAATGGATTGAGGAAGGTTGTTTCAGAGTTGACCGGTTGAGTAGATGAAATATTGAGAATGCCAATTAACTCTTGCATTAAAGAGTTGGAGAAAAAATGGATGAGAATCTGTCGAAAGTCCGGTAGTGCAAGCTCTCCTAAAAGGAAGAGGCACACAGTTAGAGAGTTCGGAAGAGCAGTATCCGTTATAAATAGTGATAGTACAAAGAAAGTGAGGCAACATTGCGGCGAAGAGAGATTAGACAGTCAGTAAGAGGCGGGAAATTGATAAGACGAAAACTCCTTAATTTCACCCACTCAAGTTGAGTTGTGTGAGTTGAGCCACACAACACATGAGAAGCGTACTCCATGCAGGGGCGAACAAGACCACTGTACAGAGACAGCAACTAAATGGGGATGGAGAAACTGCAGAGCCAGTACAGCATACCACACTTCTTCAAAAATGTTTTAGAAAGGGTATATGTGATATTTTCAGGAAAGATCACGAGAAAAAGAAACACCAAGAATGTTAAGAGAAGAGGAAGGATTCAGTTGTGTGTTGTTGAAGGTAAGGGGATAGTCGTGTGGAAGATTGTGACGAGTACAGTTGTAAGTTCTTGATCAGTATTATAAGTTAGTCAATAGAACGAGTCGATAGAAAATCAAGTCCAGGGCATATTCTTCTATTACAAGTCCCTCTCCCTATTCCTCCACTCAATCAGTAGCTCTATACAAGGGGTTTTATAGCCATAAGGAGTAAAAGGGATTACATAAAATGGGAGATTGAAGGATGTTATTCTATTATAGACAATTATTTTCGAAAACCCCATATTAATGAAAAAATGGCATCGATTTCAAAAGCCTCTGAGTCCCCTGGGGAGGAGACCATAAATGTCCTTACTTCTGGCTACCCCGCTGCCGATACCGCGAACGCAGACCCGAGCAGCGGGGCTGGATCTGCTACTGCCCATTTGAGATGTTCTGGGCCTCTGCCTGATTCGCTTTTCATAAACTTCTGCAACATTCGTTGTCTTTCCTCAAATTTTCAATCTGTTGAGCATCACCTCTCTTTTTCTAAACCTCACCTCCTCTTCCTCACTGAAACTCGAGTGTCTGGGACGACTGACAGCAACCCCTTTTCTGTCCCCTCCTATTTTCTCTATACTCAATCTCATTCAAAAGGTGGATTTATAACGGACACTGCTCTTCTGAACTCCCTAAGTGCATGCCTCCTCCCTTCAGGAGAGCATGTAGTACCACACTTTCGACACATTCTCCTTCCTTTTTTGTCCAACTCTTTAGCGCAACAGTTAATTGTTATTCTCAATCTTTCATCCACTCAACCGGTCAACTCCGGAGCAATCTTCTTCAATCCATCTTTCCCCCATGTCTATGGCTTCCAATCTTTCAAACGCAGTGTCTCGGCATCTCGAAAACTTTAGACCTTGATTGTAGCTTTCTTGTTCTTCTATAGTAGGGGGCGTTTTTGAGGGCATTCGACCTCGGCCACTCCTCCCTGCATAAAAAATTATGGTATAGATGCTTAAATTAATTAACTCTGTACAAAACAGTCTGAAGAACGAGTGTGTATGTTTTACTCTAAAAGGAATATCCGGTTGGATATCCGGTAATTGTGTCCCACCGGATATCCGGCAAAACCACAATCCAGCACACTCCTAATCGTAAATAATATTTAAACTAATTCTATTTTTTCTTTTCAACAGATTCCTTTTGGGGTTAATGGAAGACACGTGGTGTCTGGTGTTTGGTTTATCTATAAAGAGACGGCAATTTCTCAAATTAAATTTGTTGCATTGATCACTGAAATGAAGACTACTGTAACTTGTTTATTTTTTTTTTGTTAACTTTGATTCAGGACACATATTTATAGGTCAAATTACATAATGGATTATGATAAACTTTGAATTATAAAATTGACGGGAATGAAATGGGCAACAGAATTCTGAAGGGGTTATGAACAACTAAACTTCAGGATAAAATTCCGAGATGTCACCCAACAAACGTGCGCCCAGACTTGCTTGTAAGTCACAACAGAAGGGCACAGCAGATGACACCACGATTCCTTGTGACAGAAACAGGCAAAGCGGCCAACAATTTCGCTGGAAATCTGCCGAATCATTTTTTACAATGTATGATTCCAAAAAATAACAAAAAAAAAACTGAAGAAGTCTGTTTATTCCTTCTCATACAAACAAGTTCTGTCCTCATTAAAATTTCTGTAAATGTATCATTTCTACCACGAGACTGAATTTCCGCAAGTTTATAATTAAGAATAAAAATACGTTAGCGACTTGAAAAAAGAGGAGAGTTTCTTTTGGCTTTGAGCTATTATGGAATCCTTTACACATACCTTTTTTAATTCCATAAAATATAGATTTTTAAAAGACAAAATATACACAATATGAGAAGTCAAAGAAGAGAATATGCACAAAACATGTTATATAGTTTAATATATACACTGACTTCTCTTGAACTTTGTGATTCGTTTTACTTATTTCTTGTCTTTGCGCATTACTAATTTACTTTATTAAACAATTATTCTTATTTATTAAATAAATAAATCATTCAGTCACCGAATCGTTGTATTTAGTAAGGGATAGGCTGGAATGTTTCTGGTGTCGCATTTTGACAAGGGAAAGTGATGTAGAGTAAGTATATTTTTAAAAATATTTGTTCTTTGATTTTTAGCATTAATGGCGTGCATGATAATTAACATCGCGAGTCGGCAAATACAAAATATTCTTACTGAGAGTTTAGGTTTAATAACTGTCGAGTTAAAGAATTAATTTTTATATGCGTAACTAACTACACTGGGCAACAAAATAATTTTTTTCTTCTGCTACTGGAGAAAATGCACCTTTTTCGGAATAATTTGACAGTGGTAATTCCAAAAAATCTAGTTTAGAATTACTGATCACCTCTAGTTTTTGAGTTATGATAAGGTCATTCAAAATATTTTTATGCATAGTAAAAAAATAACTTTTCCTGTAAAACTTTACTCGTGCTTTGAAAATTGCATTGAAGAGTGTTTTAAAACGATAAAAGACACTATAACTATTACAAATAGGATATGGAAGAAATAAATGGCCCAGCCAGGACCCACCCCTTTCCCACCTGGTCATACCAAGCTCCTGATTACAATTTATTTCATCCATCTCCTAATTCTTTATTGATAAACATACGACATACTACTACTACAACGATATACTAGTCAACTTAATAACTCTAATACGTATGTAATACTAACAAGTAACATTACGTACATAATATAGATATTAATGGAAAAAAGGATTGAGTACATTGAGATTGCAATATTTACTGAAAATATATTTAAGTACTGTCAAAACGCGTAGTACTATTTCTTAGTTATTTATTTTTGCAAAATATTTGCTTGACTTATTGCGCCTTTTGTTCATGTTCTCAGTTTCACGCTGTAAGAACCAATAGTAATCTCCCATCATCGCTGGATTCCATCGTCCTTGATAGCGCTGTTCCATTGTAGAGATATGTTGGTAAAATTGTTCACCATGTTCTTCGTTCACTGCGCCTAAATCATTTGGAAAGAAGTCTAGATGGGAGTGTAAGAAGTGCATCTTTAATGACATCCTACACCCCATATTTCGGTAGTTCTCGAGCATATCATTTATCATCCCAACATTGTTTTCATCTCTGTGATTTCCTAAGAAATTATGGACAAACAATTTGAATGAAATCCAGGCAGCAAGTTCTTTCTGACTGAGCATTTTCTCAAAATCAATATCCATCAGTACTTCCCGAATCTGCGGCCCAACAAATATACCTGCTTTCAATTTAGCTTCACTGATTTTTGGGAACTTGTTAGAAAGATATCTGAAGTCATTGCCATCTTTGTTCATTCCTTTTACAGAATTCTTCATGAGTCCCCGTTTGATATGAAGAGGGGGTAGAAACACATTTTGAGGATTCATTAAAGGTTGATTTTTTATGTTCTGTTTTCCTGGGATGTAACTCTCTCTCAGTGGCCATTTCTTCTTTATGAAATGATTTTCATCATCTCGACTGTCCCAGAGACATAAAAAGCAGCAATATTTGGTATACCCCCTCTGCAATCCTAAAAGTAGTGCAATCACTTTTAGATCATCACAGATGTTCCACCTATGTTGATCACATTTGATGGCTTTAAGGATAGTCTGCATGCTTTCATAGGTTTCTGTCATGTTCACAGTATGAGCAAGAGGAATTGATGGCTTAGTGTTCCCATTGTGCAAAAGTACAGCTTTCAGACTAACCTTAGAAGAATCTATAAAAAGTCTCCATTCTTGAGGATGATGCTCAGTACTCAATTCTTCCATTAGTGCATCAACATTGGCACAGAAACACAAACTATCTTGCATACTGTAATGAAGAGCAAGACTTTGATGGCGACTTCGATAAATTGAAACTGTTGTGCCTGGAGCGAATAAATTCCACTGCTGCAAGCGAGAGCCAAGAAGTTCCCCATGTTGCTTTGATAGGGACAAGTCACGAATCAGATCACTTAGTTCTTCTTGTGTGATCAGATGCGGCGGTTTATTCTGAGGTGCCATAGAAGAACTAGATGAAGAGGGTGACGATGAATTATTAGCTTCATCGCAGGATGACCCACCTGCCTCTGAATTTTCCGGTGGATGTAGCACTGGAAGACCATCCCCATGGTGTACTGGTTTCATTGCAGATGCAATATATGGGTAACTAATATGTTGCTTAGTCTTGCTTGAATGTCCAGAAACATATGTCATGCAAAAATAACAATTATTTAGGTGATCTTTAGGCTCACGCCATATCATCGGAACTGCAAATGGCATACTTGCTCTCTTCTTATTCAGCCACTGTGTTAAGCCAGATGCGCAAACTGTACAACACACGTGTGGAGCCCAGTATTTTTCTTGATCACCAATCTTACACCCAAAGTAGTGGTAGTAAGCCACCTTCACTTTGTGAGTGATGTTCTTCCTTTGTGAAACTAATGTATTTTCCACAAATGTAGCAAAAACTGTTTGGGTGATTTTTGCATTTCCGGATTTTACTTAACTTCTTTGGGACCACTGGATCCTCAAGTTTAAGAGGTTAAACTTGAGGCAGCCGCTATTTCTAATGATCTGTGAAGAATAGAAAAGAATTTGTTCACAAAACTAGAAATTAAAAGTGCAACAAACACAGTTCTACGAAATATCGAACACCAGATTTAATTTTAATTGTGCACAAAGCCACGCGAAGTGTCGAACTAAATGACTGAGAGGCTACAGAGAGCATTGAGAGAGAGAGAGAGACGTCTGACTCTGCCCCCTTCATATGATTCCACCCCCTTCATATTCAGACAAGAGACTACTCGAATGTGCTAGCAAATTGAGTATGTGAGGAATTTGTTATTTCTGGGAGAATTTAGTGAGTGTGTGAATGAAGCAAGGCTGATGCATTTCATTACACTGAGCTGATTACATGATATTGCACACAGTACTGTCAAATAATTGATATACGTCAGTAGCTTAAAATCTAAAGGTGATGGAAAAATTCTGACTACATTTTTTAAATCAGTGCCATCAAATTATCCTAAATCACCTCAGTTTGTTTCAGCAGCAAATTTAATAGTGTCCAGTGCTATCGAAGTCACAGATCGAATTTTTTTTTTTAAATTGCACTTAAATCATTTTCCCTTGTCACCCTCCAGTTGTGGCCATTGTCGTTGAATGTTCAAAATATTCTTGGCTGAAAAATGCTATAAAACCATGAAGTGGAAAAATACGATTAAATCATCATAAAAACTGAAGACGAATGAAGTGAAAGTAATGAATGAACGGATTGGAAATGAAAGAGGCTAAAACTGAAAGATAAAAGAATTACGAGAGAGGGGGGGACCTAGCCTCCTCAACAAACTTAAAATCCCTACTTCAAGAGTAGCAGCGCCAGCAACGATCATTGAAGAGATGGGTTAAGTACCCCCCTCCACTCTGAGGCAAGGGCATTGTGTGTGGATGCCTCCAAACGGAGGTTGAGGGTGTCCTCCAGAAGCCGCACTGGAATGGAGAGATGAGGTTGCAAACTTTTGGATAGATTACAATGTGCAATTGCAACTTCTGATACATTCTTCTTTTTAACAAGCAATTATATAAACAGTTAGAGATATATCCTAAACACTTTATTTCAAAAAGTACATTCGATGTATTTAAGTTATATCAACTTCAAATGAAGCTTTACTCTTGAGCAGCGGTTCTCAACCTTTTTCTTCTTCTGTACCCATTGAACTCTTTCAAGGGATTTTCTGGATTTTCAAGTGGCATAGAGGATTTTTACTTTCTTTACGACCGTGTGACTCGTGGCCGTTTGTTAATTGGATATAAAATTAAAAAGGTTATATTTTCAGGATCCCATCGCGTAGCCACTAAGATTCCCTCGCGTACCCCAGGTTCAGAACTACTACTCTAGAGAAAGACACTCGGACTCAACCTCAAATGAAGCTTTACTCTAGAGAAGGACACTCGGATTGTGTATATATATATATATATATATATATATATATATATACACACACACAAACACACACACACACACACACACAGCTTTATCCTACCTTTATCTTTACATAAATAGTAAAGGGTGAGCGAAAAGTCCCTGTGCACCTGTCCGCTTCCAACACAGTGCAGGTACAGTTTCACTACACTTCTTGCAGGTGCACAGGGACTTTTCGCTCACCCTGTATTAGGCCAGATATAACTAACTACCCATCCGCATTTAACCTTATTACATTACAATAAGCACATTATAGTGAAAATAATAGTATAGTAGTTATGACAACATAATGAATTGTCATAATCTATTCTTGATAAACTACAGGTATAAAACTATACCAGGTATAAAACGGGTATAAAACTCCACACAAATTTTATTTTAAACCTGACTGCTACTTCATCATTAGTCCTATCCCATTTGTTATGTACGAGGGTAATTCAATAAGTATCCGCACTTTTTATTTTCACAATTTCATTTTCACATCCGATAGATTATTTATAAATACATCACTTCTCAACATAGTCTCCTGTTTCTCAGTACACTTAGTCCAGCGATCTAAAAGCTTCCTAATGCCATCACAAAAGAATGTTTTTGGCTGTGTGCGTAGCCAGTCATGCACCGCCTCCCTCAGGACATCATCGCCTTGGAATCGCTGACCTCTCAAAGCGTCTTTTAGTGGTCCAAACAGGTAAAAATCCGAAGGTGCCAGGTCTGGACTGTAGGCTGGATGGGTAAGAATGAAAACCGAGGTGAAACCTGGATCCATCACTATGAACCAGAAAGCAAACGACAGAGCATGCAATGGAAGCATCCAACATCTCCCGTTGCAAGGAAGTTCAAAGCGCAGCCGTCAGCAGGTAAAGTTATGTTGACACTGTTTTGGGATGCACGAGGCCCTATCCTTGAACATTATCTAGAGCGTGGAACTGCAGTAACAAGTGCATCGTATTCTGACATGCTTTGGAATGAGTTAAAGCAAGCAATTCGCACAAAACGGAGAGGGAGATTGTCGGAAGGTGTTGTTCTGTTACACGACAATGCGCGCCCTCATATTGCTGCACAGACTAGAAAATGCCTTCAAGAACTTAAATTTGAAGGCAAAATAAGATAGCAGTAAACAGAGCAAAGAGAATAGCTGGGCAGATACTTTGAACCTTTAAGCGAAGGAATAGGAATATAATGATTCCTCTACTGAAAACACTTATCATACCCAAACTGGAATACTGCTCGGTCCTAACATCACCATATAAAAAAAGACATTAAACAGCTAGAAGGGATTCAGAGAAGCTTCACAGCCAAGATCAAGGGGTGCAAAGAACTAAATTACTGGGAAAGGTTACACGAACTAAATCTACATTCACTGGAAAGGAGAAGAGAGAGATACACCATTATTTACACTTGGAAAATAATGGAGAAACTAGTCCCTAATCTTACTCTGAACCCCGTAACTCCCAAACAACGGTGGAAAGTAGAAAAGGAAGACTGTGTCGTGTTCCCAAATTAAAGGCGAGACAGGGAACATCCTTAACCCTGAAAGAAAATAGTTTTGTTGTGAGATGACCAAAACTGTTTAATCAGCTGTCCAAAGACCTAAGGAACACGAATGGTGTTGCGGTGGACATCTTCAAAAGAAGATTAGACGCCTGGCTCAGAACAATCCCCGATGAGCCGGCCGTACCTGGCTGTGTGAGGTGGAGAGTACAAGAAGCTAACTCACTACTTCACCAGGCCAACTCGAGAGGAGAGGTGACAAGCTTGACCTTCGTGAAATGAAGAATCATCGCACGGAACCTTTGAAAGGTTGAAAGGTAGATATATATAATAATACTAATAATCCAAAGAAACATCGTTCAGAAATAGAAAAGGACATTATGAAAAATTTGTCAATACATTGCACTACAATGACACTATACGAATTTGTTAACAAAACATATTTAAAAACAGACGGTGTTTCGATGGGTTCCCCCTCCCCACCTTGCACCAGTCTTTGATGACTTCTAAACGTCGCACAGAGAAAACAATATTATGAATACGAAAGAAAATTTCAATCCTATTTACAAACATTTTGTTGACGATACTTTTACAGTATTTTAAGCTAAAATTCTATTTTAAATTTTCTATTCGAAAAATGGAAAACACAAAAAAAAATTTCAATTGAAATATGAAAGATAAAAAAGGAAAAGATACGCAGTTCCTTGATGTTGATTTAAAAATCAATGAAAATGGTTCACTTCGAGGGAATGTTTATACATTGAAACAATAGACAAAGGATTTTATCCTAATTACGAGTCGTATATTACACACGGCTACAAAATTTCACTAATCCAAACTTTATTACATAGAAGGTATCAAATAATTTTAAACTATTATTATTTGAGGAAGAATTGAAAAGAATAATATAAAATATAGTCAATAATGGATTCCCACAAATTATTATCATTATAAACGTTATCAATGATTTTTTGAATAAAAATAGGAAAAATAAGTAATAAAAAGAATATAGATGATTAAAATATACAGGGTCAGTCAAAAGTCAGGAAACATAGGAAGGATAGGAAACTTTTATTGCAAAAAGATATGTGTTACAAGTAATGTTATAAGATGTGCTCTCTATGTTCTCCTTTCACTTCCAGACATTTCTGGACTTTGTTTCCCCACCACTCGACCTGGACTCTTTCCAGGACATCGGGCTGGATTGCAGCACAGGCTAACATTAGTCCTATGTTTCCAGTCTTTTGACTCACCCTATATTTGATAACAAAATTAAAATATTAGAACAGAAGGCATGAAAAATAAAAGTAAAATTAAGTCATATTTTGATGCAACACATAAAATTTGGTGAAAATACTAAATAAATAAAAATGATGGCAGGGGAGGGGGAGTGTTTAACTTCCTTCGCAACATCTAAAAGGTCATATGACGGAGGGGACCTACAGCTTTACGTGGGATCCGAACCATGGGTCTCTACATAATCTGAACGTGGAGGACGGTCTCCCATCCAACTAATATCCAGACCCGATGTCGCTTAACTTCGCTGATCGACTCGAAGCGGTGTTACGACACTAGGTAGCCTTGAAAATACTAAAATAAAAAAGTTTAAGCTTAGAATTTACTATAAACTAAAGAAATTATTATCATATTTATCAACTAGGAAATAAGTTTCTGAAAATTATATAAGTAATGTTGTATAGCTATTCAGATGTAAGGGAGATGGTTGTAACTCCTTTTATATTGGCTATACAACTAATACGATTTACATCAGAACAGTGCAACATATATAGAAACCTAATAATATTGATGAACACTTCAAAATTGAAACTGAAAGACAACCTACAAATTAAATTCTTGAAAACTTTGACGTAATATTTAAAAATAAAAATTTCTTCAACCTAAGAACAGCTGAAGCCTGAATGATAAAAAAAAATATATCAATATCAAACTCAATGAAATGTCGTTTTTAAATATTTTTAATTAAAATTTTCATAAATAAAAAAAAGTTCGATTTTTATCTAGTAATAATCATTTTTAATTATACAGGGTGATAAAAAAATTGCAGTGCAATAATTTTTTTAATTATTTTTTATAATTACTGTATATAAAGTAGAACTACTACTACTACTACTACTACTACTACTACTAATAATAATAATAATAATAATAATAATAATAATAACATAATAATATAAATAATAAATGATAATTATAATAAATTATAATAATCTGAAACAAAAGAACAAACGAACAAATTACAATCAGTGCACTGTAACGTTTTGATCACCCTCTATTCATAACCTTCATATGAAAAATTACATTATTTTATGGTTTCATTTGTAAATATTAATTTAACGATTTATATTTTCGTTGTTTGGAAATGCCTGGAGAGTACTGGCGAAATGTTACGGATATCATAAATAAGGCAATCATATTATTTTAGTGAAGGATTGTTTTTAATAAAATTTCTCAAGTATCATGGAAAACCTCTAGAATTTTAGACAAGTCTCTACGAGTAAGACATTATATTAAATCTTCTAGAAGTTGATCATGAATTTCTTAATAATAATAATAATAATGATAATAATAATAATGATATCAAGAAGGTAATATCAGCTTCCATTTTTAATAAAAATTTTCGTATTTTTTTTCCACTTTTCAAGATGTATATTTTTTCCAGTAAAGAAATTTGATTCAGGAAAGTTGTTGAATAAAACGATGTTATTTCGGTAATTGTACAGTATATATTTCGAGCTTTCTTCCGCGTACTTAAGACATTATTAAGGCTATATTTATTAGAGGACTAAGACTATAAGTACATATACAGCTACGCTAATTACAGAAGTAAGATTAAGAATATTTGTGATGTACCATTAGTAAAAATTTTTTTAAAAGAAAGAGTCCGGAAAAAAGGAAATTATTTTGTTAATTGAGTATACTAGTGTGAAAAGTGCATCCTGCAAGAAGGCAAATCTTTTTTTGTGTCCGCAGTAATCCTTAAACTATTAAAAAAACACCTACAATTCCTTCCATTTCCTGTTTAAATAAAAAAAAATGACCCAATGTTTCAACCAACAAAACAAATGGGGTGGGGGTTAATGGGGGAGGGGGAGGGGTTAATGGGGGAGGGGGAGGGGTTAATGGGGGTATGAAACAAGGGGGGGTGGGGGTTAGCTCCAAGTTGAGTAAAGGAGGGTGAGGGGATTTTGGGGGGAGAGGGAGAATGACCTCCCCCAAAGAGGTAACCCTAACGTGCCCTCGCCGTAGGCGAGTTTGCGAAGCACCAGCCCCGCCCGTAGGGCAGGGAGCCGAAGGCTCTGCTTATAAACCTTAAAAAGAACAGGACAAGACTAACACGCAAAAAACATTTGGCGTTAAAAATTCTTTTGTAGGCAACGCCTTTTAGTTTTAAATGTATTTTGCACAAAATTAACGCTCATCCTACCTTTTGAACAGAAGTTTTTAAGCAAATGAGAACTTAATATTTACTTTAAGCTTACGAATCACTTACATTTTAAGTGCAGCTTCACAAATTTGACCTCACTGGCTTTGGATGTGACGCTAAAATTTTTATGGTTGTGGTATTTTTGTAAATTTATGGACTTATTTGCTTTATTCGATTTCACAAAAGAGTGTAAAATTTTGTACGATTGTGTTCTGACTAGATGCACAAAATTATTTGTAATATTTTACCACAAACAACTTCTTCTTCCGCAGCTTATTATCCCATCTTTACATGGGGTCGCTGTTTTTGGTTCGTCTTCTCCACTCTCCTCTGTCGTATACCACGTCCTCCTCCAAGTCCTTCTCCCTGATGTCCGCCACCACACAGTCCCTCCATCTCGTCTTCGGTCTTCCTCTTCTTCTCCGTCCCGACAACTCCATCTCCAGCACTCTGCGCCCCACATACTCCTCCTCTCTTCTTCTGACGTGTCCATACCACCTCAGCCTGGCCTCCTGCACCTTCTTAGATGCTTCCGCCACCTTCACTGTTCCTCTTATATGCTAATTTCTGACCCTATCCCTCCTCGTCACTCCACACATCCATCTCAACATCTTCATTTCAGCCACATTGATTTTTCTTTCATTGCTCTTCTTCATTGGCACAGTCTCCATTCCATACAACATTGCCGGCCTCACCACTGTTTTGAATACCTTTCCCTTCAGTTTCACTGGGACCCTCTTATCACAGAGCACCCCTGATACGTCTCTCCAGTTCAAACAAACAACACAGACTGTAAAATAGCTCTATCCAGGATGTTGGGCAGAGGAAGTGGCAGAAATGTGTAAATTATATAAAATAACATTAGAGGACTTGAAAATTATGAAAAAAAGTGACTTAAAGAAAAGTGTACGAAAAAAATTAATAAATATTTACAGGAAGAACTAATAAAGAGGAAAACGAAAATGAAAAAAAAACAAGATTACTGTAATTGATGAATTTAAAAGAAAATCATATATTGAAAATATGAAAAAGGATATGAAGATTATAATGAAAATCCGATTAAATATGGTAGAGGTGAAAGAAAACTATAAAGGAAAATATAAGGACATGAAGTGTGAAGTATGTAGGAGAAAGAATGATACGACAGAACACTCGTTTCATTGTGAGAAACTAAGAAAAATAGTTGGGGAGATGATGGGCGTAGAGAATATAAAAAAAACCGGAAAATATATAAAATTATATTGTAAAAATAATGGAAATTAGAAGACTGTTGACAGTAAAGGTTTAAGTACATAATAGGAGATACAGTGTAGAGGCTCTGCACCAGAAACGTGTGCCCATCCGCAGGATCAAGTGAGCAATTTCTGGAAGCTGGATCCGTTGGGCGGAGCTTAGAACTCTCGACGAATAAGCTTCGCCAAGCGTCACGCGGACAAATGCCTTACTCAGCTGAACAACATTTTGGACACATAAACTTTGCTCTGAACATTTTGTATGAGCGAATTTGTTTGATGTTTACATCAAATTATTCGCGACGACGTCCTCTATCTTTTAGTGTAAAGTGTGTGGTGTAGTTTCTCCTGAAAAAAGTTATAGCCTTCAGAAGAGCCGTCCCCTCTAGGGAAATAGGATAAATATGACCTTACTCATGTAGGCGAATGCATTGACCCTAATTTATAAATAATTTACCAGCAGCCTATATGGCTTAGGTCATGTTGCAACCCAAATTAATCTAACCAAACCATATCTTTAACAATTTCATTTCAGCTACTGGAAGCTAAAGAGCCAGTAGACTGTTTGCGTAGCCATTTCTTCAAAATGTAGGCCCAGATGAAGCTTAAATAGCGATATTAAGAGGGAAACTTATGAAAGTGAAGCTGTGCAGTCACCTATGAGATTTGTGGTTAGTTATTATTATTATTATTATTATTATTATTCTTAAGGTATTATACTTAAGTCTCAAATATTTATTTTCAAGTTAATGGACAAGTTTTCAATTACATTAACCCTAGAATGCATAACCCGGATAAATATAACACCCAGCGGGCCTCAGAGGCCCGGGTTATGCATTCTAGGGTTAAATTGTGTTTTTAATTTTTTATTTAGAATGCATAACCCGGATAAATATAACACCCAGCGGGCCTCAGAGGCCCGGGTTATGCATTCTAGGGTTAAATTGTGTTTTTAATTTTTTATTTAGAAAATAAAATTATAATTGATAACTAATTGTTTATGGTGTTTTGATTATGAAAACATTTCAATGAAATGAGCTCAAAAATATATTTTTAGTGCAGGAATCTAAGCAAATATATTTCTGAGGACCTTAAAACTCCAACAGCTGATATTGAATCATGATTTGATTCATTAAAGAATGATTGAGTTAGGCATGTTTCAGCTAGAGTATATATTTTGCATAACATTTATTGTATGTAAAGCTTGTAGGGAAGAAAAGATCTCTCCCAGTATTTTTTGGTGTTTTCAAATATAAAAAGGCTATTTATAGGCCTACTTCAACTAAACAGGAATTGTTTGCATGTCTCAAGACATTAACCTGACTTTCGAAGCTACCAAACATTTTTTTTTAACATGCTTCTAAACTAGGTCTTGTGGCAGCTGATAATTTCAGCTTGGAGCTCTCTGCATTCTAACGCTTTGTTGCATAAAAAGTACTTTTTCAAAGTCTGACAAATTAGGGTGCTAATCGATCATGATACAAATTATAGTTTTTCGTATGCAAATCCACCTTCTTCAGAGTTTCTCAAAATATTTTTCCGTGTACTATATACTAACTGTATTGTTTTGAGACATTAACGTCAGTACCAGTGATTAGTAATTTATTTATTGACTGTTTGGGACCTTTGCTGTAGGTATTCTATAGATTGATGTACGCTCTATGTATTAAACTGCTTGAAACGTGTGTGGAAAAATGTGTTACATTACCATGCTTCATTCTCAAAGTTTAACCCTAAAGTACAAAAATATTTTATACTGTGTTAAGTTACAACTAGAATCATTCGCCATTCTTAAATATCAGTGACAAGTAATAATGTTCCCTACCAAATAAATTTGGAGGGACATACTGGATTGCACTCGTCCGTCCGTCACTTTCGTGTCCGCGTTGTAACTTGATCGCTCAAAAAATTTATGCAACTTTACACACATATGGTTCGTCATAAGACGATGTATCATGAGCAATAATTAGGTTGTCACATTAAAAGTCAAGAACACAGTTAGAGGTCAAAGGTCAAATGGAAGTCCGCATCATAACTTTTGAATCACTCAACATAAGTTCACGAAACGTCACACACATGTGAATGATCACAAGACGATGTTGCCCCAAGCAAGAATTAGGCTCATGCACCAAAGTTCAAGTTCAAATATAGGCGGGGACGTTGATGTTGTTTCGACATAGTTATTGTTGTTATTATTAATATCAGGCATTCAGGGACTTCATGTTTCTAATTTTGAGTAGTAAAGAGTAATGCAGGTTGAATTGTGAACATGTCCATTCTAAACTGCGTGTAATAAAATTTCAGGTACTTAACAAAATAGCACCAGGATATGAGGATCAAGTGAGGGAAGGTTTTATGAAGGAAAGTACAACTCTACTTGAAGATGATACTACTCCAAACCCAGCTTCAGCTTGTAGTGATGATTCACTATCGATCCACTATCCTTCTGTCAACAGGAAAGAAGTTTGTTAATGAAATCGGTAGACCAACGCAATAGTTATATACACAGACATTTATAGTCCCTTATATTTTCATGCAGCTCATCTTTAGCAAAGTAACTTTACCTTCTCTTCCTCCCTCCATAACCAATTTACAAGACACTCGTCCTCTAAATTGGAGTAACACTTGAAACTTGTAAAATTATCCATAAATTTGGCTCAAATTATTAACCTGCGTTTATAAGAATATTTCTATCAATACTAAGAACTGGTTGTATAACACCCCTCTTAAGGGAGGTGATCGTGCGCCAGCGACTAATAATAGACGAGTGTATTCATTATCTGGATACAGCAAAAGTTTTCAGAAAATCCTAAGAAATAGAATAAACCAATATTTAAAATCACATAATTTATTATCTCCAAATCAGTATGGTTTCTGTAAGAAAGTATCAACTAAAATCGCTAACTTAAATCTTACAGAAAGCGTCATTGTCGCTGAAACGAATAAAACCATTATTTCCATCTTTATAGATTTGAATAAGATTTTTGATGTAGCAGACCATAATATTCCACTTCACAAATTATATTGCTTTAGCTTTAAAGGAGCTATATGTAATTGGTTAAATAACTATTGTTCAGTCTCTAAAACTTATAAAGTATAAATTGCAGGCAAAACGTATGTACATTGAAAGTGTTAAAATAGGGGCACAAAATAGGTTTTGATGTTTTTTAATGTTAAATGCTATTTTTATAGTATTATATATATACATTGTATATACATAATTTATTCTTCAGGATTCTACATACCTGCTGGTCTTATATAATTTCCTATATAATTTTTTTAATTATAGTTTTTATTTTTAAGTATCGGTTATGCCGTGTTGGATTATTATATTTCTTTTTACCTCTTCGTGTGTTTCAGGTTTCCTTTGAAAATATTGTTTGTTACAAGAAAGTTACACATACAAAAGTTACACGAAAGTTACTGGGAAAAAAATTGTGGGAAAGTTACACATGCAAAGGTTACATGGAAGTTACTGTAAAAATTTACGCGAACGTTCCAAGGTAAACTTACGTTAATTAAGTAAAGCTGCACGTAAGTTACGCTAGAGTTACTGACAAAAAAATTATGGACATGTTATGCAGGAGTTACGCGTAACAGTAATTTGAGTCTACATCTCAAGATGGAATAACCACCCAAAAAACCAAATCCATAATAAAATTCAGAAAATTTTTAATGCCTTACCTTTTTCCCTTATTCTGTAGTTGTGATTTTAATATTTTCAGTTTTTAGTTTATTACTACCGAGTACCACCGAGTATTTTTTTACCACTATTCGTGATATTACCGTCACCATCACAGTTCGTGTTACTATGTTCATCATTATTGTTATTTTCATTATAATTATTACCCTTATTAATATAATTATTATTCTTTTTATTATTAATTCCAAACAGAATACCCTTGTTAATCTCACTCAAGTTTAATCGATGAATAAGCTCCGCCCAGCGTCACGCGGACAAAAAACTCGCTCAGCTGAACAACATTTTGGCAACATAAACTTTGCTCTAAAGTTTATTGTAGTGAACGATTTGTTCGATGTTTACATCAAATTATTTGCGCTACGACGTTCTCTATCTTTTGATGTAAAGTGCGTGTGGCGTAGTTTCTTCTGGAAAAAGATTTGTTCACGCGCTACTGTGCGTGGACGATTTCAGAAATTTACTATTTCAGATGACAAAATTACTTCACTTTTTTTGGACTGTTTCTTATATAAAAAAAAAATTGTACTAATGTTGCATCACAAATATTGTTCACTTAATTTCTGTAACTATCGTAGATGTAAATAATACTTAAAGTCATAGTCCTAATATCAATATATTCTTGATAATGACTGAAGTATACAGATAGTCTCGGAGTAGAAAGAGTTGAAACAATAACATCGTTTTACTCAAGAATTGTCCCGAAGCAAATTCCTTTACTCGAAAGAAAACATTCCAAAAATTGGAAAAGGCACAAAAAATAAAATAAATAAATAAAATAAAATAACATGACCCACAGTCATTACATTAATAAACCAAAGTATGTACTGCCAACACTTAATATTAGAGACTTTTGTGGAGCTACTCCAAAAAATTTCTACAGGGTATTCGAAAATTCCCGTCACCCCCAACAAAATTTACATATTGTAATACCAATTTTATTTTTGTGATTAATTGTATTTATGTGTGGGTAGGTTTAGTTTAAGAAACGAGTTACTAGCAACAATTACTTTAATTACAGTAGATACAGTTACTAATTAAGAATATCTGTGTGACGGACTGACGGACAGTATGGTTTCAAACAACTTTTTCTCCCAGCGTAAAACCGTCTTGTTTGGTGGTGCTGCCTTATTAAATCTTGTGTTGAAATCATTCTAGATATCATGCATCGTTTTGCCAATATGTGACCTTTCATAAGCCCATGTGCTCATCACTACCCTTTCCTCCAGAGTGTAAGTAGACTGGTCTGCCATTTGTTCACACAACTCTAATACCTAGAAAAGAAAAAATGTCAATGAATCACATATAAATTCAATTAATCACAAAAATAAAATTGGTATTACAATAATGTACATTTTGTAGGGGGTGACAGGACTTTTCGAACACCCCTGTAGATACGAAATTTGGAGAACTAACTATTCAGTACTTTCGCTGTTACTTTTCAAGGGAAACAGCTTGTGCAAATGAAATCCATTAAATCAAAATTGAATTCTGTAACTGCAGCAAGTGACTCGTAAGGAAGTTGTTTCGGATCCATTGACTTCATTTAGTTCATCCAGAATTTAGATTATTTGAATCGACTGTTAAAAGATGTTAAAATAATTATCTCTGCTGATGATACAGGATTTCTGGTCAACTGTTTGAATGTTAATGCATGAAACTCGAATATATAATTCACAAATTTGGTTACTAGTGAAAACAAACTTTCTGTGAATATTAAAAGATTTTACCTCAAAACAAAATATATATATATATATATATATATATATATATGCAAACAGTTCACAAACAGCACGTAATCTTTTTAATAAGCAAGGAACCACAGGGAAAAGAAAATAAAACACGAAGACCGAGCGCTTTCGTGATATATTCACACCTTCACGGACAAGAGATATTTTTTTTTTTTTTTTTTCTGTTTAAGGTGCTTTCAACCCTGCTGGATTATTGACACCATTTTTTCTTTTTTGTAGAGAAAGGTGGTGAAAGAAGTAGTAGAAGACAAACGAAATAAAAAATTGTTTTTTTTACGAAGTACACGAGTTTAAATACACAAGCGAAAAATTCCCCAATAAGCAACTCAATCTAAAAACATCATCATTAAACTATGATCAAACTTCCCCAATAGAAACGTAATCTAAAGGCTACTAAAAAATATCGAATACATAAAAAACTATATAAAAGAAATTATACAATTAAAAAGTACACATAAAAATGATAACAATTATTAAAAATAATATTTAATTAAAAGTGGCAATTAAGTGGCAAGAATCCAGTAATCTAAGGAAAAACCCGTGGCGCAACCATTCGCACGTGCTGATTCCAGAATTTTCCACAATCTATTGGGGGTGCGAAAAAGTTCCCCAATAGGCAACTCAATCTGAAAACATAATCTAAAAAATCTAAAACTTCTCCAATAGATAACTTAATCTGAAGGCTACTAAAATATCGAATACATAAAAAACTATATAAAAGAAATTATTCAATTAAAGTGTACACATAAAAATGTTAACAGTTATTAAAAATAAAGAATATTTGGATCAATCCCAGAATAGGCACCTGAAATCATTTTTAGGTGCTTAATCTGGGATTGAGGCAAAACACAGGTGCTTAATCTGGGATTGAGGCAAAACACAGGTGCTTAATCTGGGATTGAGGCAAAACACAGGTGCTTAATCTGGGATTGAGGAGAAAAAAATATAAACAGTTTTTAGAGATATAATTTCATTGTTTTTATCAATATTTGAAAAAATCAACTCTAACCTAACCTAACCTAACTTAACCTAACCTATATCTATACCAATTTATGTGGCAAGATAGATTTGCTTCAGATGGATTCAGAAATATTCGGGCTCATATTGCAGGAATTTATAATATCTAAAATTTTTCTTTATTCATTAAACCACTTTAAACCTTTTATAACTTTGCCTTTATTACATTTGTAATAAACTTTGTAAACAATAAATTTTGTAATCATCAGGTTTTTTATTTAATTCCTTGCAAGGTGCCTATTCTGGGATTGAGGTTGAACGCAGGTGCTTCATCTGGGATTGAGGTACATCAGGTGCCTATTCTGGGATTGACTCGAATATTTTAGGCAGAAATTTGGTATGGCTATGGGAAACCCCCTCTCTCCTATTTTAAGTAACTTACATATAGAGTTTTTTGAAAGTAAATTATTAAGGAAGATTCTGCCAAATTATGTTCCGTGGTTTAGATATGTAGATGATGTTCTTTGTCTTTGGCCAGAAAATTTAAATCTCAATGAATTCTTACCCAAGCTTAAAAATTTAACTCCCTCTATCAATTTTACAGTTGAAATAGAAAAAGACTCGGATCACCGAAGATCAGTGCCCCCAGCCAGCTTTAGTTAGTCTTATAAGGCTAACTAACGAAAATATCACGACCTAACCTAACCAATCGTTAGGTCAACTGTACGCCCTTGACGATTGGTTAGGTTAGGTCGTGATATTTTCGTTAGTTAGCCTTATAAGGCTAACTAACGAAGGCTGGGGTTCCTGATCTTCAGGTGATCCAAAGAGTCATCTATCCCATTTTTAAATGTTTTAATATATAGGTCTGGAAAAAAGTTTAGGTACAATATTTACAGAAAACCCACTAATAATTGTTCATATACATTATTATTCGGCTCACCACATTAACCCTTTAACGATGGATGGTACCTTAAGGTCCACCAGAAATAATAATATAAATTGTACAATGCCTCGTTTCTATAAATGTTTCTACGTGTTTATACATAGATGTCATTTAGTTGTCGGGAAAGGAACCCAAAATGTGTATCATTTCAGTGACTAGTTACTAAAATATTTAGTTTTCAATAACAATAAAACCTATACGTTCTGGTAACAAGAGTGACCGCATATGCTGCGGACTCGTCCGTAAAGGGTTAACGTAAAACGAACCGTTTTTTCTACTTTGTTCCTAAGATGCTCACGAATTTGTAGCCCAGAGTTCATTAATGATGAAATTAGTGAAATATATAAAATTGCGTTTCATTTAAAATATCCAAAGAACTGCATAGATAAATCGGTACTTTCCTGTTATCCCGGACCCCAGACTTTTTTCCGAAAATATCACAACTTAACATAACCAATTGTCAAGGGCATACAGCTGATCTAACCATATTTCTTGTATATCCATAATGAGACTTTAAAAGATAATAATAACAGAAAAACCGGTGCTTTCCTGTTAGGTCAACTGTTTGCCCTTGACAATTGGTTAGGTTGTGATATTTTTGGCAAAAAGTCTGGGGTCCGGGATAACAGGAAAGTACTGAAAAATCTTTAAAAATGGCAAAGAAAACTTTCTACGAGGTAAAAGACAAGACTCCTTATACCGCTAAAAACGTCGGATCTTTTCCGTTTGACTGCCGCCATTGAAACATAAAGGTGAGTGCCCCCAGCCTTCTTTACTTAGCCTTATAAGGCTAACTAACGAAAATATCACGACCTAACCTAACCAATCGTTAGGTCAACTGTACGACCTTGACGATTGGTTAGGTTAGGTCGTGATATTTTTGTTAGTTAGCCTTATAAAGCTAACTAAAGAAGGCTGGAGTTTAATTATGTTTCAATGGCGGCAGTCAAACGGAAAAGATCCAAAACGTCTTAGCATTACCATTTAATGAAAATTTTCTTGAACTGCCGAAATTGGTGAGGACTTTTAACGTAAATATCGCGTTCATAAATTTAGATGTAATAAGAACATATTGATTAAAAACTTTCCTTTAAATGAACAGGGTTGTGTATATAAAATTCCATGCACATTATGTAATAAATTTTACAATGGTCAAATTGGCAAGACCCTAGAATTACATATTAAACAGCATAAATATAGCATAAGAACCGGCCAGGAATCTAACGCCATTTTCATTTACGTGAAAATGCCTCCAAATTAATTTTCAGTAAATCTTTTGTTAGTAGAAATATAATTGAATCGAGTGTGATCAAGAATAATTCTGATTATGTTCTTAATATTAGTCCTGGTCTTTACAAATTAGATTCATATATTGTCAGAAAGATGATGGAATATTCTGACTTCTGCATTCTTGCCACTTAATCCCGTGTTTTAAATATTTTTAATAACTGTTATAATTTTTATGTGTACACTTTAATTGTATAATTTCTTTTATATAGTTTTTATGTATTCGATATTTTAGTAGCTTTCAGATTAAGTGTTCCATTGGAGAAGTTTTAGATTGTTTTTAGATTATGTTTTTAGATTGAGTTGCCTATTGGGGAATTTTTTCGCACCCCCAACAGATTGTGGAAAATTCTGGAATCAGCACGTGCGGATGGTTGTGCCACGGGTTTTTCCTTAGATTACTGGATTCTTGCCACTTAATTGCCTGTTTTAATTAAATATTATTTTTAATAATTGTTATCATTTTTATGTGTACTTTTTAATTGTATAATTTCTTTTATATAGCTTTTATGTATTCGATATTTTTAATAGCCTTTAGATTAAGTTTTCTATTGGGGAAGTTTGATCATAGTTTGATGATGATGTTTTTAGATTGAGTTGCCTATTGGGGAATTTTTCGCTTGTGTATTTAAACTCGTGTACTTTGTAAATTCTGCCTACCTCTCCCTTGTTCCTGAAGGTATGAATATATCACGAAAGCGCTCGGACTTCGTGTTTTATTTTCCTTTTCCTGTGGTTCCTTGCTTATATATTATATATATATATATATATATATTATATATAATGCGCCTCGGTGGTGGTGTGGTTAGCGTCGCTGACTACGAATCCATCGGCCCCAGGATCGAGACCCCGGTGACGGCACCCGGGGCGCAGCAAAACCTAGCTGTTCATTCTTCCACACAATAAAGAAAGTGGTTGGTAGATAAATGGGTATCCTAGGTGGCCTAGTTGTTAAGACGTTGAGCTGCTGGTGGGGCGTGTTTCAGATTCCACGTTAAAATGTAGGTCTAAGGTGGAGCGAAAAGCTTGACCTTCGTCAGAATGAACAATTCGGGTGGAAGCTAACTTGTTGAACTGATTAATTTATTTCAATATATGGGAAAAGAATTTAAAATATTAAATTACATGTCGATTTCGAGATGGTTTTCATTTACGGCACCATTTACTTTTTATCATGGTTTGGTTTATTCCAGTTTTTTCCCCAGAAATTAAAATTATAGCGGGTGTTCAAATTTTCAGTTGGGGCGGATGCGAGCCGAGAGGTTAGAGCGTGAGGTCGAAGGTGGCATGGCACCATAGTAAAAACTGAAAAATGTTTCACGAGGATCAATCCCAGAATAGGCACCTGAAATCATTTTTAGGTGCTTAATCTGGGATTGAGGCAAAACACAGGTGCTTAATCTGGGATTGAGGAGAAAAAAATATAAACAGTTTTTAGAGATATAATTTCATTGTTTTTATCAATATTTGAAAAAATCAACTCTAACCTAACCTAACCTAACCTAACCTAATCATTTGCTATATCTTCTGCTTTTTTGGTTTGGTTTAATTCCTTGCAAGGTGCCTATTCTGTGATTGAGGTTGAACGCAGGTGCTTCATCTGGGATTGAGGTACATCAGGTGCCTATTCTGGGATTGAGGTACATCAGGTGCCTATTCTGGGATTGACCCATATCTTCTAAGTTCGGGATTTTAAAAATTGAAAATTAAAAAAAAACATTCTAAATTTTGGCCAACCAACTTTCCTTCTATTGAACCATCGTCCGTAGCTCATTGGGTAACACATAAGCGAAATAAAGATATTGAGGGCGGGCATTCGAATCCCAATGGTGCTGGTAATAAAATTACAAGAATTAGCGCAATGGGCTGCATTAGTTGACCCGAGTGCCGTGCCAGTTTCTGACCCTCCTGACTGAATTATTACTCCAACTGTATATAGAACAGCAAATTATTATAACGTGATCTTTCCAATTCATAGAAATTGTTACTCATTACAATTTTATGCATGATTTAGTATGAAATTTCCACGAAATAAATATTTATATTTGCATGTCCAATCAGCATTAGTACAACTCCATCTGATCTTAGAATGTAACCAATCCGGTCTAAGAAATAAACACTGTAGTTATAAGCGTGGCTTTAATGGTAACAAATGATATCATCAAGTGCCAAATGAATCCTTCAGTTATTAGTATTAATAAAATTAGTAATTAGTGAAAGAAAATTTCATCGTCGGGTTGGATTGTGTCAATCAATAAAATCCATTTCAGTTCGTTTTTCTCTGAATTATTGCCATAAATATACGAGTTTTCCAGTTACCATAATTAATTTATACTCTTTCTGTCCCCTTCAGGAGCGAAATTTCACTGTATTTTACAGTTATATTTGAGAATTATTCCCATAAAACAATTTCACTTGTATTCAGGGAAGGGATTTGTCCGCAATTGGGAAGCAAATCCTCCTTTTAAAAGGATAAAATTTAAACCGAACTCAGTAACCGATTTTCGGTTTTGCTAATCACAAGATCTCTCTCTCTCTCTCTCTCTCTCTCTCTCTCTCTCTCTCTCTCTCTCTCTCTCTCTCTCACTGTTTTCATTTCAATTAGCTTTTCAATCGTGATTCGAATTTTGCATCAACTGAATAAATCATTTCCTCTTGTAGATATTCATATTTTGACCGTCTTAAGATAGTTTGAGGTTTATTTATGTCTTAAGAAATTTATTTATATAGTAAAAGTGAAGAAATCGTCGTAATTATAAATTTATATCATACTGAATCTCATTTAAAACCTTAACATTATTATTATTTGAAACATATTTAAAACAATGACAGTATGCTCAGGCGTAAGATGAAAATATTGCTTTATTTATTGTTTAGAATTTGAAGTAAGTCATAGATAATTGTTTGTAAATAATAGGACAAAATCTGTTTAATAAGTCACCCAAATTAGATGATCAACTAATCAATGGAACTCTTTAAACAAAGAATGCCACATAACTTGAGCAATATGAACCGAGCGCCATGTTTCTTTTCAGCTTTATTCCCAATTCTGGCAGTAGCTGGCACTTATCGTCAGTATGTGTTGAGAGCCAGGATGGGTAGGTAGCGGTGTCGTTTTCTCCCCTGAAATTTACCACCGCTGCCCCCGGCGACATGCTGGAGGGTGTGTGGGTGCGTAACGCTAAATTCGTGTGTGCAAAACGAGTGACGTTAAAATAGTGTAGTACATTCAGGAGCTGTGACGTGACAATGCATATACTCTGATACCTGCTAAAAAGGACCTAATTAGGGAAATTATAACAATGTGGCTTAATATGTGGAGAACCTTTGGGATTGTATTCTTCATTGCGACAATACCAGGTAAAGAGAAAACCCAGGCTTACCTCATCCTGCTGAGCACTGGGGAACAGCTTAATCTTACGTTTTGGTTTGCATAAATTCTAGTTGTACATTTTACTGAATACATTTACAGTATATGAAATCGCACAAAGCTATAAAAACATAGAGGAAAGTAGTTATTTTATATCTATATCTATACACACACCCACACACACACCCACACACACACACACACACACACACACACACTACACTTCTTTTGTTATTGAGATAACAGAAGACTCAATATGGTTACCCCTGAAAGAAATACCTCATAATTGGTTATAAATGCGATTGTTTCATTTGCTTTTGAAGAAAATTCTTTTTAAATGTGAGAAAAATTTATTTGGAAAAACTTTCAACCGAGGATTGGATAAAATTTTAAACCGTAACGTTAATAAAAGAATTTTCGTAAAAGAGAGATTTACTGTATTATATACCTTACATTCATTTAATGATGGAAACATATTGTTTTTACACAATGTATCGTGTCAAATATGAATATAATGTATATTAGGATTATACAATGGAAAAAACATGCTCAACAACTTGTGTTACTGTACAACACCTACGACTGCCAGCCAATATCAATCTATAAGTAATGCATTAAACTTCATTTTATTTTAAATAGACAAAGTTGTACGCAAGAGGTTTTTTTTTTTAATATGACGTCATTACAGAGAACCAAATTAAAATGGTTACGCAGAATGAAGGAAATAATCCATTTCAAAGCGTTATAACGCTAGAGAGACGTAACAACCAGCCTTAGTAACAGAAGGATTGATGTAAATTACTAATTTCACATTATTTTCCTCAAATAAGGAGGAAATGGTTGTGAAAAACGAAGACTTTAACTAAATCGATTGAACGAAAGAAAACCTTTTATGGAGATTTCAACTAGTCGTTTCGAGAAGACTTTAGTTCTTTGAAAAATGGTTTTGTAGATATTTGATTCTCATTGCATTACAGTTTTAAAATTTTCTACCACGAAAATTACTATTACTAATTATTATTATTATTATTATTATTCAAAATTGTCTGAAGAAAGTTTTACTGTTTATGATATATATATATATGTCACGTATTGACTGTGTGATAGTTTGAATAATATAACCCCAGTTTTACCAGAGAGATTTGAATAAAATGGTGCTATTGGCTCGAGTGCCAGAAAGATTGGCACGTAAAACACATCTGAGAGCACCGTGTTGTTATGCGTTTACCTCGTCTTTAATTAAAGAGAAGACAGTTTTTGCCAACTTTTAAATCTGTTGTAACTCAGTGATTAGTGCTCGTCACTATTGTTCAGAATTCATGGGTTTAAATTCTGGTTGGGATTAATTTGTAATATATATATATATATATTATATATATATATATATATATATATATATAATATATATATATATATATAGTTCAAATGTTAGTGGGACAATTTTGTTTCATATATTGAACTACGAGTGCTCATGCGTGTTATTCCATTTATGGGACCCCAGTGCAATAACTTGGAGATTTGAATCAAATGTTACTATTACCTCGAGTGCGGTAGGGTTAACGCGTAGAACACTTGTGGACGCGAAAGCGATTATTGCTTCATCGTTTATGTTTATGAAATATATATATATATATATATATATATATATATAGTCTTTATATGACACGTATTGACTGCTAAATATACGACAGGTGGTGGTAATATTTTGTTCCGTCGTAATGTGGTGGTAGCGGTTACGACTTTTATTCAAGAGGTCCCAGGTTCGAATCCTGGTGGGCGGGGGGAAAATTTTGTTTAATACCACGCGTAGCCATGCATATATATATATATATATATAATTATTTATATATATATATATATATGAGTGTAGTGCTATTTCCTATGACCTGATTTTGATTAAGATAAAGGAAAGAGTTATATAAAGTTGAACAATGAAGATGACACCGCTAATTAAGATAAAACATGGGTCCAATGTGTTTTATCAGCATATTTCAAAGTTTTATAATTTTTGTTTCAAATATTGATCGCGCATTCATCATTTTCAGAAAGAAATTTCGCTGTAATTTATTTCGAAGAATGTCATAATAGAGTTTAATTATATTAATAGGTTCGCTATATATGGATGAAAATGCAGATAGATGTTTTAGGCGTAGTCGTATGCACCCTTTTATGTCTTTCCTGGGCTGGCTGACGACATCCGATCAATATGATAATGTCGACAAGTTAGTGTCGGTTAGATTAAGTCAGGTTAGGTTAGGCTCTTGTTACGTTAGGTTAAGTTAATTTTTTAGAACGTTGGTAGTATGTCTTATTGACTAGATGATTATACAGTAGATCTTTCTTTACATACAGATAAAGTTTGTAAGCAACCGTTTCTTGGCGAGCAATCTTTTTCATTACATATTTGAAGGTGTGAAGACTATATTTCTTAATTAGCAAAATATGCTAATAAAACGCTTGCACCACCATTAGTCTGTATCATTATTATTAATTTTTAATGGACTTATCTTCAGTAGACCTAAAAGCCGAATAATGCCTAATCAGATTACTACCTGTCAGAACGGTTTAACTTCATCACTGCTGCAAACAGTAATAAGAGGAGCTCTGTTGCAATACGCTTACCAGAATGTTTACTTGTCTATCAATTAAGAGCACGAGGTCAAATCAGTCTGGAAAATGAGTGTCACTCACAGGAGAGAGAGAGAGAGAGAGAGAGAGAGAGAGAGAGAGAGAGAGAGAGAGAGAGATGTTGATGATGTATTTACTTACAAAAACTAGAGCAAATATAAAGTAGTGCTTCATTATTGAGCAAATTATAATGTCAAAAACGTCATATTTTAGCATCCGTGTTTCATTTTTCTTTCTGCCTTTCAACTCTGTAATAAATATGTAATAAATTTAAAGATGAATAATGTAGCTTTCATTTAGTTACGTAAAAGGAATTCGAAGAAAATTTTGAACATCCAATTCGAAGGTTGCTTTCCAACTTATTCATTCAGGTAGAAATGGACATTAGCAATATTGAGTTTTTCTTTTTTTCCTCTCTGATATTTTATCTTATACATACACACACAAACAATTATATATATATATATATATATATATATATATATATATATATATATATATGCAGAGAGAGCTTCGTTCAGAGTTTATTTACTGTAGACTAAGAAAGTGGTGTGTCTAAAATTATCATGACCAATTTTGTTAAATTTGAACAAAATAAAGGATCACCTGAAGATCAGGACCCTCAGCCTCAATTACCAAATGATATCTTCGTTAAAACTAACGAAAATATCACGACTTAACCTAACCAATGGTCAAGGGAGTACAGATGACCTAACCGGGCATTCAATTTAATTTATTATTATATTTGGTACTGTAAAGCAAAAAACAAGGATACATGGGGGCCCCGATCTTTACGGGTGATCCAAAATATATGATGTTACATCAAAATATATTAAAGATATACAAAATTATATTGACTTGAAATTAAACTTTACTTCATGTCAAAAATATGAAAAGGATTAATTCCCAGTAAATATAATTTTATATGTGTTTAATCTAAACTAAGTTAATTTTGAAGTAACATTATTCGTTTCGTTCAATTCAGTTTTAACAGAATACGTCTTATAATTTGGACAAATTATTTCGTTAGTCTAAAACGCAAATAAAATTTTGGTTTAAATTGAAGAGTGATTTTGGCGCAAGTTCGTAATATTGTTGAAAGAAGTTGCCGAACATCGCAATCAGGGCGTTGTTTTGGATGAAAGTTTTCGTCTCTAGAACAAGAACTGAATATATGGTCCTCAATAGGTCCTTTTGTTGAAGAATTAAAGCGTTTGTTCCTTTTGTTGAAGAATTAAAGCGTTTGTTCCTTTTGGCTCAATTTTTGCAGAAAAAAATCGTGAACATCTAAAACTAAAATAACTGTAGACAAATCTTACAGATTAAATCACTGCTTTAAAACACTTAAATTAGTCGCTTTCTGCGACTTACTTTAAGGTCGAAACTAGAATAAACCAACAGATGCAGATGATTTTCAGACATGATTCAAGCCTGAAGTGGAAAGCCAACCCCAACACCGGGAAGTGATCCTCAGCTTTAAACTCCAGCGATAAAGTAATGAATATTTTTATAGAAAATGAAAAATCGGAGCATAGCGGGCAAAGTATAAAAAATTACATACTGTATGTGGTGGCACTACTGTGTCACCACACCGTATACAGTGTGGTGGCTACTGTGTCACACTTCAAGAGTGTAAATAATTAGCTTTATAGGATCAACATTTAAAAAGAACTTAGTTGTCTTACGAACAGAACTTTAACCCTAATAAGAAGTTTGCGACAGGCTTAGACTAAGAATTCATTATTGGTTAAAATTGGAAATACACAGAATCAATAAATATGAAAAGTATGATCACAAGAGAATTGCTAATGACTATATATATATATATATATATATATATATATATATATATATATATATATATAATAGTAATTTAGCTGTAAGTACACCATTATATTTTATTATGACCGTAAGTGATACAATAATTAGACATGAAACATAAAAAGCGGTATTTTGCGTGCGTGAGCTGGAGGCCCTTATATGGTAAAAGAGGGTTAATGGGTAGTCGTGGTTCGATTTTGAATGTGTTATGAAGGCATACAAAAGAGCAGTCTTTAATTTATAGGTAGAAAGGAGGTTTGGTAAGTAAAATGGCAGGTAAAAAGGGATGGGAGGAAAGAATATAGCGAAATCTTTTCTTTTCATAATTGATAGATTATTTTCTCATTGAAGGATGAAAAGGAGAGATACAAACAATCCATTTATCTTTATCTCTTTTCATGAAAAAGGTTTGCTCTTATTTTTAAAGGTTTTTAGTAAAGTTTGCCGTTATTTAATGAAAACGTGCAATGAAATGGAACGACACACATCTTCTTTAAAAGAGTCATCTTTAATAATGAAATGGACACTAAGCATGTTATTTACATGGAAATTAAAGGTTTACATATATATATACACAGTATATATATATGATCACCTGAAGATCAGGGCCCCCCCAGCCTTCTTTAGTTAGCCTTATAAGGCTAATTAACGAAAATATCACGACCTAACCTAACCAATCGTTAGGCCAACTGTACGCCCTTGACGAATGGTTAGGTTAGGTCGTTATATTTTCGTTAGTTAGCCTTATAAAGCTAACTAAAGAAGGCTAGGGGCCCTGATCTTCAGGTGATCATATATATATATTATCGTCTATACTCTAAATAGGAGTATTTCGCTAGACATTTAGTTTATCAACTGAAACGTTTAATGAATTGTCTAACAATGAAATGTGTAACGCATGAAATTTAAAGGAGTTTAAGTTTATATGAAAAGAATTGTTTCACAGAATTACTCTCAAAGCGTTTGACTCATTTTATATCCATTTCTTCTTAAACTTATAATGGCTTCGATAAGTTATATTGTCGAATTCGTTTATCATTTTAAATATATAAATTAGTTCTCCTGTTTTTCCTTGTCAGGTGAGTAGTTCAACTAATCTTTCCTCAGATATTTTACTTCTCAGTTCTGGAATCGTTGCGATTGTTCTTTTCTGAACCCTTTTTTAACTTATTATTGTCATTTCACGAGTATAGCCTCCCTGTCTAACTTAGAGACTGAACGTAGGGTAGCCCTACTGTATATCATGAGGCCTAGGTCTAAGGTTAGGCCCAGGGCCAAAGGGTACTTCTTAATCTTGAAAGCTGTTACTAGCCTTGGTCTAGCTTAATATATAACATTAATAAATGCGTGAAAGGCACTTAGAAGACCTAAGCCTAATATACATATGGAAAATACTTGGTGCTACTGTAGTATGCGGTCTACCTACGATTGGTTAGGTTTAATCATGATATTTTCGTTAAAACTAACGAAAATATCATGACTAAACCTAACCAATCGTCAAGGGCGATTGACAATGGGATGTAAACAAACAATTAGTAAACAAGATAAGAAGCTATAATTAAAAGGTAGACCGCCGAATCGTAGGTAGACCGCATACTACAGTAGCACCAAATACTTGAGGGCTCTGTCCCTAACCTTAGAAATGAAATAGAAACAAACTGGAATGAGAGAAGAGGCAGATTTTGTACGGTCCCAGCTGCGGTGGGACAAGGAGCCATGAAAATGAGGATGGAAAATACCCTCAGAATGCGGGGCCCAAAGCTTTTCAATGTCCTTCCAAAAGAAGTGAGGAATCTCCAGCACACCGACCTGAATAACTTCAAGAACCAGCTGGACAGATTCTTGTGCAAAGTCCCTGACCAGCCATGCGTGGCTGGCTACGAGGGCAGGAGGAGATCAGAGAGCAATTCTCTCCTTCACCAAGTCCCGCAAATGAGGCGGGATGCTGCAGAGGGGTCGACCGCAGGTCGATCCTGAACCGTCGTTCAAACTCAACAAAAGTAAAAGTAAGTAACTTAACCTAACCAATCGTCAATATATATAATATATATGTATATATATATATATATATATATATATATATATATATATATATATATAAAGTTGCCGATTCGTTAGGTTATGTTCTTATGTTCCTTGTGGTTCGGAACCCACGTAAAATTGTAGGTCCCCTCCGCTACCACGGGGGACATGCACAATACACAATTACGAACACGGTTAGGTAGACCAGCCATGAGTGGATCCTAGGGTCTTTGTTGGTCTGAAACATTATAACATTATATTTTCGTTAGTTTTAACGTTTTATTTGATGGATTCATTTAAAAAATGTTTCCTAAAGATCTTAGTGTAGTTTGTGTCTCCTTTTGCGTCAGGGGGACGCAATTTATAGGGTTACGTAATGAATACGTGTATTTGAAAGGGTACCAATTTGTACCGATCGTCCTGAAAGGGTTACACACCGTTTTCATATTTGAAATATCTAGTAAATATTTCAGAATAGTTATTATTTATTTCAGAAAGCCGAGTTCAATATGAAATATCGAGTAGAAGTTTCATATATTATATATAACAAAACTATTACTTCCATTTAGAGTATATTAAATTACGAAGAACAGAATTCTGGATACAATTTTTAGCATTTTGTAAAGATTTGTGTAAACGGGAATATTTGCACGTTTTTAACTTTGATGAGGTATGGTAATCACTAAGTTCAGAACGGATATTATGTATTTTTTGAAAGCAGAAATTCGTCAAGGGCCTAGGCCATAATCTTCATTAGCGAATGTTGTTAAACTAATCTTTGTTTCAAACTCGGCGAATGAAACATTTGTGAAATTTTACAAAAAGTCATTTATTTAATGTAAAATTGTTTCGTTTTTAACTTTTTGCTTAAAAAATAACAGTGAAGATACTTAAAAATTCTCGTTGGTCATCTTGTACAAGTGGGTTACGTTGAAAAAAATATATATACAGGGTGACCCAAATATCTCAATGACAGTTGAGAAACCAATGTTTTTTCTTCTTTGGCTTTGTTGGTTAAATTTGTCTGCGACACTAGTACGTTCGTCCTCTCTCGCGTACATGAAAAAGATCAACTTTCTCACTCATCTTTCGTTAATTTTCCATCCATGGAACAGAGAAAACAAGCAGTAATTATATAAATCAATTTCCCCTTTGTATCTGGTATCCTGACTTTTGGGTCACCCTGTATTCTTAAAAAGTATCGCTTTAATCCTAGTTCAAAAGATCACAGGAGAGACATTTTCTTTGTCAAACTTAATTCAACTATTCTAACATGTGTTTACCTAACCTGGTGCATCAGTAAATCTATCAAATAAACCCTTTATCGAACCTCGTACTCACCTAGTTTAGGTGACCAAATTCCACTTTAGAATAAAAGGAAGAGATTTAAGATTCTGAACATTTCATAATTACGGTCCATTTAAAAAGTTTTGTCATGAAACTGTAGGTCTCTTATTGATAAATATCGTTAAGTAAAGTGGAGTTTCACCACAAGACTCTGTGAATTGATTGTGTGATACATCACCTAATAGTTAACAAAAGATATGGTTAACAAAAGTTAAAAGATATGGACCCACAAAACACAATTTTCGCTTCTCTTCGCTAAAATAGACACATTTTTCTTGTTAACGTTAACCTAATATTTCAATTAAAAAAATGCTTTTTTCTTCGTACCGTATATATATATATATATATATATATTAGTGATATTTTAAAAAATAAGCAACGTAGAAAAGTAGCAAAAGTAGCAAAATAGGAAAGAAGCAAAAGTAGCAAAATAGCAAAGTAGCAAAAGCAGTTTTTCAGATAAAGGAAAGAGTGAGTAATGCCGAATGCAGGACTTTACGAGCGTTTCAAACATAACTGTTGAGATGGCAAAGAAACAGAGGTGGATTCTAGTTTCGGTATAATTGTGCTAACACGAATTAAAGCAAAAAATTTAAATACTAAATTTGAAAGCGTAGAGATAAGAGAGTTTGGTATATCACCGTTAATATATAGGAATTAAATAAATAATGCGTAATTATCCTTCTTATTTGGGCATTTGTTTAATGCAAAATGATAACACGTCCATCATTCCAACGAAGTACTGTGGAAAAATTCTCTAGAAACCAATCAACTAAATAATAATTGGATCACCTGAAGATGAGGGCCCCAGCATTGTTTAGTTAGCTTTATAATGCTAACTAACGAAAATATCACGACCTAACCTAACCAATCGTCAAGGGCGTACAGTTGACCTAACGATTGGTTAGGTTAGGTCGTGATATTTTCGTTAGTTAGCCTTATAAAGCTAACTAAAGAAGGTGGGGGCCGTGATCTTCAGGTGATCCAAATATTTTATTTTTTTAAATTTAAATATAAAATATTATCTTATCCTAAATTAACACTCTATCGATATATGGGTCAAATACGCACCGTTTCAAATACACTCATCCAGATTTAACCCTACAGAAACTGCCGGTGTTAAAAGGTTAACAGATATTTCACTCACCCAAAGTATTATTGCAAATAATACTAATACCAATATATAATTTTCGCCAAACGAGTTACTCGAAGGAAGCCGTATGAGATAATACAGTACATATGCAACATACAGACTACAAGACAATGAAAACGTCACTCAAGCACTGTATAGTCACTGTAGAATAAATGAGAGGCAGTTATTTATTTAGTTTATAAATACCTGAAAAGAATTTTAAATGGAGTTCTTATTTTTTATAAAGTAATTTCTACATTCGCTCGGAGACACATTGAGAAGTATCATGAAAATTTAACGTTTCTCCCTCACTATGGATCCAGAAAGTCTCTTCATGTAATATGTATCTATATGAGGTACGTACGTTGAGGTAGGTACCTACCAGAACACATTCCACAACGAGACTCGGAGGAAATATGTTTCAGTAAGATTATGAGGCGACTGTGTTCTCACATAATGAATATAAAAATGCAGCTCGATGCGCAATTCGCACATAAGACTAAATTAAAATGTAAAAATCCTTATATTTATATTTATCTTGGGAACGCAACGCTAAAACGCACTAATTTATACAGTACATATTTCTTTGTTGTAGTGTGTATAGACGCGAAAATCATAAAAATTACTGAATTTTATATATTTAACAATATCTTTTGTCCATGTATGAATATATTTCGTTTGCTTCCGTGTGGAATTAAATTTTTTGCTTCGTGAAACAATGGCATCTTTCGACTGAACTCTCCAAATCGTTGTCATGACAACCGAACCTGCCTCGATCACATCTATCTGAAAACTTTACGCCTCGGTTGAACGTACAAAGTGAAAAATAATTTCAACAGATAAATGCATTAATTCCATTTATAATAAAAATAAAATAAAATTCTAAAGTTTTTGTTTAAATAAAAGGAAAAAACACTTTTTAGCTGTTTGCTGCATTTTTTGAAGAGTACAGCTGTGGCGAAAATCGTTGAAACACCTTAAAGCATCGTAGAACATTTTAAGTTTGGTTGATAAAGTTAAGGGAAACTTACATACTACTACTGAGTGATGATGTTCCATTGATGTATTGAATTTGATAGTATTTTGTAGTTGAAATATACTTACAAAGAAAATGCGAAAATTGAAAAAATATTACATATTAAAACTAATATAGGGTAAAGTTGCCAATAGTCGCGCATCGGTTCTAACGTCGCGCATTTGACTTTAAAAAACTCCCACAAAATACTGTTACAGTGAAAGAAATAAAATTGATGCGAAACATTACTTTTAGTAACTTCGTAACTAGAAGTAATGTTTTATATGAATTTTAGTAACATCATTGTAACAGTATTTTGTAGGGAGTTTTTTTAAGTAATTTCGTTACTAGAAGTAATGTTTCACATGAATTTTAGTAACTTCACTGTAACAGCATTTTGTGGTGAGGTTTTTTAAGTCAAAATGCGAGACATTAGGACCGATGCGCCACCATTGGCAACTTTACGAATACTAAGGATCAAGTAAAGATAAGCACCCCCAGCCTTCTTTAATTAGCCTTATAAGGCTAACTAACGAAAATATCACGACCTAACCTAACCAATCGTTAAGTCAACTGTACGCCCTTGACGATTGGTTAGGTTAGGTCGTGATATTTTCGTTAGTTAGCCTTATAAAGCTAATTAAAGAAGGCTGGGGTGCTTATCTTTACTTGATCCAATACTAATTACACGAAATCATTCTGAAGATGTTCACAAATGATGACAAGTATGATTGAATTCATTATCAATACTGAAAATACATTAATGATGTTACAGGTAATTTCTTTTAATATCTCTCTCATTCCACGATCTTTTAAGCTGTTTCAGCTCATTAGGACATAACTGTAATTATACTGTACAGTGTATCCAAAAAGTCTCTAACCAATGGGAAATACATTAAAACTCTTAAGGCGATGAGAATTATATTCATTTATGGGACCATATCATAACTGTTCGAAGTGTTCCCCATTCAGCTAATGTAATTAATTCACGTTAATGAAGTTAATTAACGTGCGTAGTTCTCACTGGGGAAGGGACTTTTCGAACGCGCTGTATAGTAATCGGCCGTATACACTCTAACTTTTTATAGCCCTTAATTTTATCTCAATATTTTTATGTTTTTTAAATTAAAAATAAAATTAATATTTTTTAAAGTCTGACCTATACTATAAACGATTAAACAGCTCTGAAAAGTTTGTGTATATATACTATATTTGTATATCTTCAAGCCTCAAATTTTTCTTGGATAAATTATCGTACATAAGTCTGTCCAAAGTTTTCTTAACTTTAATCTTCTAAATGAAAACTGAGTTAAATACAATTTATTACATCGTAACATTTTCATCTTTTCATTCGTGTGTCTTCATCAATAATGTAAAAATATGTAAAAAAGAAAAGCTTCTTCCGTAAATTGATCGAGAAACGAAGATTCTCTAAAGTAACTTTCATAAAATACTCGATGAAGCTAAAACGAAACCGTCTACAGAATTCTACAAATCCTGGATTATGTAGGATGCCATATGTAGAATGAAAACGCTGCATGTAACATGTCCAGTTTCAATATATATATATATATATATATATATATATATATATATATATATATATATATATATCGGTGTTGGGCACTAAAGCGTTAATCCGATAACAGTTAATTAACGAAGTTAACTTTTTTTAACGTACTATTAACGGAAGTTAATTTCCATTTATCGTTATCGGACCAGTTAACTTCCGATAACTCGATATTTAGTCTGTTAAAGTCTGTTAACACGTTAACTGCGAGGAGTCATTCACGGAAGATCACCGCTCCGCGAATGAATTCAACCGCCATAACTTCAGTCTGCCAATTCCGTCCTCTGCCGCAGTGGAACGGCTCTTCTCTCTCGGCAAGGACATCCTGAGGCCCAAGAGGTCAAGACTGGCAGTTGGGCCTAACTTTGAGAAGTTGGTCTTTCTGAAGGGCAACCAGCACATTGTGTCATAGTCTTTAATAAATGTGCCTAAAATTTAATTTTACCTTTCAGTTCCCGCCATAATAATTCTCTGGTAAATTAAAATTTAGTTAATGGTTAGTGGTTACAAGGGTTTCAAAACATGTAATCAGTACATTTTTTATTAAAAATAAAAAAAAAGTTATTAAGCCAAAAAGTTGGAAAACTTTATAAAAATACAGTTAAATACCTATTTATTGTTGGATTTTGCATAAATAAACATTTTCTATGGGTTTTAAAGCTTTTTTCCTTGATTTTTTTAAATGTTAGTAAAGAAATAGTTATCGTTAACGGATTATCGTTAACTTCCGTTAACTTTGTAGTAAAATTATCGGATTATCGTTATCGGAGTTAAAAATTGGGGTTAACGGATTATCGTTATCGAAGTTAACTTTTTGGTTAACGGTGCCCACCACTGATATATATATATATATATATATATATATATATATATAAATGAGAGAGAGAGAGATTTTCGTCTGTAAAACATTTTTCTAAGTAACTACAACTTGTTTGTTCTCAGGAAGTTGTGTACGGCATTAAAGACAGTGTTTCCCCAATTAGTCTATTTCCTTTTAGGTTCTGTCGAGAAGACAAAAACCAAAGTCTTTTTCGCCAAACTTTATGCAATGTAATTTTTCAACCTAATCTTTTAAGATAGTGAATTTTTGCTGTAAAGTAATAAAATCAAAGACGTAGTTTTACATAAGAAGATTTATCATATATATATATATATATATATATATATATATATATCGAAGTTAAGCGACATTGGGTCTGGGTAGTAGTTGGATGGGAGACTGTCCTCTGCGCCCAGATTATGTAGGAACCCGTGGTTCGGACCCCACGTAAAGCTGTAGGTCCCCTCCGTCATATGACCTTAGATGTTGCGAAGTAGGTTAAACAACCCCAATTAAAAAAAAATATATATATATATATATACACACAAACTCAGAATGGTCCCCTGAGAAACTTATATGTTGAACACAGACCGTGCATGGAACAAGGAACTCTTCTGGGAAATTACATCCACTACAGTTCGAATAAGTAATGATAAATGACAAATACTATAGTTTTTCTTTTTCATGATGGAAAGCCCAACGTGGGCACCGGGTTACTCGCAAAGAGGCCCCAAAATATAGCTTCCCTCACCAGCTATCTGCAAAGCAGAGAGGATCCAGTTTTGGGACAGGATCTAGGGTTTACAGCTTACACCTAGCCTACTGTAGTAGCTGGTGAGGGAAGCTATATTTTGGGGCCTCTTTGCGATTAACCCGGTGCCCACGTTGGGCTTTCCATCATGAAAAAGAAAAACTATAGTATTTGTCATTTATCATTACTTATTCGAACTATAGTGGATGTAATTTCCCAGAAGAGTCTCTTGTTCCATGCACGGTCTGTGTTTAACATATATATATATATAGGGTGTCCATAAAGTCACGCATCATATGAAAATGAGCAATGTCTATTTATGTCTCCATCAGTCCAAATATGTTGAAGAACATTCAAAGAAACCTGCTTTTTCGTTTACAAACAGGTTTTGAGATTGGTGGGAATCATTTCGAACAAATACTATAACTATCTTTATAAATAAATGTATTTTCCTATGATGCGTGACTTTATGGACACCCTGTATATATATATAATATATATATATATATATACATATATACACATATATAAAGGCGGTTTAGCTATTTGGATTTAATTAACTTTAAATTTTTTTATAAAGTTTTTGTTTTTGCAAACAAATACGACACATTTAGTATTTTCTAAAATGTATGCAGAAGGTTCCCTTTCAAGCCTAAGTGCGCCGTAGCGTGGCTGGAAAATTAACTTAATACTTAGTGTGATAGAATCATCTTTGCATAATGTGGAGTAGGTTGTACTGCGTTGAGGGCGTCGTTACAGTTTGTTGTTGATTGTTCTATAACAGAACGTATTGATAATATAGTTTTCATGATCAGATATTGTTAATAAAAGTCCTTTATGGGGAAGAAAGTTCCTCAGTGAGCAGAAATAAACACTGTAAAGTACTTTTTGACAATGATAAGGTCTACATGTAGCACTGCAAGACGCCCTAGTAGTGGTCAATCATGTTCTGCTCGCACGGCACAAATGATTAATGTTGTTGGTGTGCTGCTCTCCAACCAAGAAAAATGACCCAGGGCTAACATGAGGGCCCGATGACTACCCAGGCTTACAGGCTTCTCACGACGATCCGTGCAGTTGATGTCAAAACTTAGTCTTAACTGTATTTAAGAGTGATATTAATCAGGGAGGGGGCCAGGAGTGCCAGAAACTGGCACTGCACTCAGGCTAACTAATGTAGCCCATTGTTCTAACTCCTGTATTATTATTATTACCAGCATCACCGGGATTCGAACCACCAACATCAGCAACAAAAAGGAAAATACGACTTTCAAACGAGAACTGTTTCATTGTGGAAAAGTCCTCAAACATTCAGCATGACCATGTCTACTCCATTGTGGACAACAAAGTAGAAATAGTGTTTGCGCGGCTTTCGAGGAAGAGGTCATATTTTAGTAACTGTGATGGTTGCTGTTGCTGTTTCCTTTGTTAGCAAACCTGATCATATTTTTGGAAAGAGGCGAGAAAATCAATTCAAAATGTTTCTGTGACAACGTTTTATAACGCATGATTCCTTGCGTGAAAGACCAGATACCAGACTTCACTTTCACGCAAGATGAGGCACCCGTTATACAATATGGGGAAACACGCAGAAGATAGTGTACCCGGGAACTATAATCAATAATGTACATAAATTGAAGTAAATGATAGCAACATGGCGGACGCAGCTAAGTTAGTGTTCCATCCAATTTGCAGTTTTCTTTGTGTCGTAATGGGCTACAAGCCGCCTTGTAACATATATATATATATATTCACACCTTCAAGCTGTTGTTGAAGATGATGATGATGGATATATTGAACCTTACCATAACTAACAACAGCGCTGTACACACTGCTCAAACTTAAAATTGAAAGAAGTGTAACTTTCCCTATAACAGGTCAGTATAACGACGGTGAACATTTTGCTTAACATTAGGAAACCATTAATGTCTCCTGTTTCTTTTGCAAATATTTTTAAAAAGTAGCACATCAGTTCGTATCTAATCAAATTGTTTCTTCAACTTTCTAAACCGCGTGTGTGTATATATATATATATATATATATATATATATATATATATATATATATATATATATATATATATGTGTGTGTGTGTGTGTGTGTGTGTCACTACAAAAATATAAGGCATAAAAGCTGGCCAAGCTTTTGCAGTATTGTGTATATAGGATATATATGTATACAGTGGTGGGCACGCGCAACGATTTTTGTAGCGCCGCAGCCGCAACCGCAACTCTGCTGAAATAGTTGCGCCGCACGCGCAAGCGCAACCCTTTTCAAAAAGTTGCGCCGCAAGCGCAAGCGCAACCAAAAATGTTGCGCCGCAACTTTTTACGGCGCAACTGCCTACCTTTGCATTTAATGTATATCTGCAGTGGTGGGCACGCGCAACGATTTTTGTAGCGCCGCAGCCGCAACCGCAACTCTGCTGAAATAGTTGCGCCGCACGCGCAAGCGCAACTCTTTTCAAAAAGTTGCGCCGCAAGCGCAAGCGCAACCAAAAATGTTGCGCCGCAAGTTGCGCCGCAACTGCCCACTTTTGTATGTATATATGTGTTCACAAGGGTCGAGCTCGTGTTCATACCTTTGAAGTTTTCTGGGACAGATAGATAGAGAGAGTGCCGTATCCCTCTAAATACTGTTCGCTTTGAGTACTTTAGAACCGAGAGTGAAAAAATTACTAAACCTACATTGGGTATAAAGTAAATAAATAGTACAGGGTGTAGACCGAAGTACACCGAGAGTAAACTGAAAAGTTCCTTTTAATGCCTGGAAATGTACTTTTTGTATTTTTTATATAGTTTCAGAGGACACGGTTTGGCAAGAAGATAACAGGGTCATATACTCTTTATCTACTGTCGATCTAGTATATATGTATTCTTCATGTACTTTATTTTTTCCTCTCGGAGCTAAAGTAGGCACAGCGGGCAGTTTTTAGAGTGATAGTAATTACGAAATGAAAAGGACTGTAAATTATACGTGGCGACGAAGTTATTCTGTAGTTTAAGTCTTCAAATACCATTAATTTTGATGTATTTTTTATCATTAAGTTTAATTATTATAATTATAATTTTCTTGTCTTGTTATATTTTCTCTCCATTATAATTACTGTTCATATGCTTTGTCTCACTGTAAAATAATAATTACCAGTTAAAACATACCTAATTTTAGTGTGCAGTGATAACCAATATGCGCAGTAATAATTTCAATTTGTGCAGTGATAAATTGAAAATCTGTGCAGTGATAAATTAGATTCTATATCGGATATAGAACCTAATTTATCACTGCACAAATTGAAATTATTACTGCGCATATTGGTTATCACTGCACGCTAAAATTAGGTATGAGTTAAAGTCAACTAAATTGAACACATTTTTTAATATTTTGGAGAACCAAGTGAAACATGGTGTATATATATAAATACAAACGACCATTAATATCGTCTCTATGGTAACTCCATTATCGTAATGAATAAGAAGTGCTGCTGCCACTGTTATCGATGATTGGTTCTAATCTTTTATCGAGTGAGGGAGATTCACTAATTACTCGGTTCGACTTATCTCTTCATCCCTCAGATCTGTTAATGATCGTGTTTGAAAAGGTGACGAAAGAGTGCAAGAGGCCGACAGCGGAACTGATTGGTGAGAGTTATCACATTGCGACCGCAATATCATCGTCGTGACATCGGTCTATCGCGTAAGCTTCGTCTTAATTGGCTCGTACAAACCGTTTAACCTCATTTACTGAGGTTGAATGGCTTTTTAAAACGGGATAATACCAATGGGAACGACCACTTACCTTCTTGTTTACGCTTCGGATCACATTTCGTATTTGCTATAAGGATTTAGGAGATAACTCGCTCCCACAAATTCTCTAATGGTTCGTTTCAACATAGAAATGGATACTCATTTTTAACGTTAAATGTATGAAGCTTATAAAACAATTATTACAGTATATAAAAAAGTAGTATCTTTTTATAAATTAAATCAATTTAAAATGAGAATGGATTAAGTAACTTTAATGTATCAAATTAAAATGATGTTACGCTGCACAAACTGATTTAATAAATCAAAATATTTTAACTTAGTCTCATGGTAAAAACGCTAAATTTTAAAACAAACTCGTATTAAAGAAGATTACGGAACCTTTTTCTATAACAAATACAAACCATTATAATTTGCTTATCATTCCGAGCTTCGACCTTAAGAAAGGCCTCATGATGCCTTTAAATCCAAAATCTAAACCCAACCTTTTCACGTGAAATATTTATTCTGTACAAAAAATGAAGCTGTTTTTCTTCGTTTGATCGGCATGAGCGTTTGATCGGTATGAGCGGGGGGTTTGAGTGGTCCATAAACGTAATTAATAAGCGAGACCAAAGTAGAACCAACTTATCTCACTTAAAAGTTTTGGCTTTTCTTCACTTTGACTTTTTGCTCATTGTTTTTACGATATTTTGCTATTATTTACGTAACTTTATTAATAAATTTAATTTCTTTAACACATATAATTTTTATTAATTAAAAATCAAGCGGTATACAGGGTGATCAGAAAATGGTGTTCCCAAAATAGTTAAGTAAAATATTTCTGGGAACACTTTTTTTTGGGGTCACCCTGTATAGATGTAATTTGTTTTTATTCCTGTTGTCTTAATTTTTTGTCTATCTGTATTATATATATATATATATATATATATATATATATATATATATATATATATATATATATATATATATATATATATATATATATAAATGTAGAATATAACTTCAATTATTTATTTGAGTTAATTTCATGGAAGCTCGTTCTGTGAGTGGTAATTCCTGGTTAAAGGCGCAAGATGTCACCGGAATTAATTGTCGGGAAATGTGTGCGGAAATGTGTAAATGAGGAAATTGCGCTTCCAGGTGTCTTTGCACTCGCAGATGGCAAAGCTATTTCGCATAAACACTTTACAATATATATATATTGCGTTAATGAGTATAAACAAGGACAGTGTATGCGTAGGAATAGTATTATAATCCATTTATTACTAATTGTACTTGTCAGTACGGGCGAGAGACTATCTGGGCATCACATTACGAGGAAGTAATATTTAATGAAGTAAATTTTATGTATTAACCGGTTGAAAGTATCTCGTATTGTTGTGTTGTTATGGATTGTTGTTTTAGTTCATTGGCCACATTTCCTTTTAGGGTTTTGTAGGAATTAAATTGTTCATTTACAAAATACAAACGAAAGAGTTTATTTAGTAATTTTATCTTTCGTCCGTGCTTTGAAATTACTTAATTACTTTGTATTTAATAATTACTGAAATTTTAATGTGATTTAATTTAATATTATTTTTTTTCATTTACTTTTTAAATTTAATGATTAATTTAAGTAGAAATTGTAAAAATATGTAAAAATGTACCTAAACCCGTCGGATTGGGAAGACCATAACATCGATATTATAAAAAACGAACTTACCTAACCTAGCGTAACCTAAGACTGCTAACGTAATCTAATCTAAGTTATTCCAACTCACAATATACTCGTCGACAGAATGTTGAAATCAGATGTCGTTATCCAGTTAAAACCAAACAACGACAGTAAAATTTATATAATTAAGCTGAAGATGGTGAATCACTGCTACTGGTAAAATTTTGCTGTGTATGTTTGGATAAACTTTACTTTTTTGGTGTGTGTGTGTGTGTGCGTGCGTGTATGTGTGTGTGTGTGTGTGTGTGTGTACACGAAGTTTGAAATATGTTATATTTTATTTGTACAGTAGAATAAATTGCATATGCCAAAAGTAAACTGGAATGAGTTATTTAAATATTTGGTTTGAGAAGCGTTACATTACTTTTGCTTCTCATCCCCAAGGATCGATATTTACATTAAAAAACAGAACCTCTAATAAATGACACACTGTTTACTTTAGACCTTTTTCAGAGTGGTTAACTCGATTCAATCTAAACAAATATTTGAAAACTGATTTTGCGTCATATTAGTTACATTCGCTTTATTATTATTATTATTATTATTATTATTATTATTATTATTATTTACGCTCCTTTTTTTATAGAAAGCTGAATTTTTTCCTTACCTCAATTTTAGGGCTATATAATTTAAATTTTTGTGGTACCATTAACATTTGATAAAGGCACTAAAATAAGGGGGTTTCTTATATCAAAAAAGAAAATTATTATGACTTTTCGGTATAAAGTTTTGGGGAACTATTTTTTTATGACATATCAACTTTTGAATCATAAGTTTCCGTACTTCACTTTCTCTTTTACAAAATATCTATTACGTCATTAATTTGAATTTCACTTTTTCAAAGTATTTTGGAAAAAATTTAATATCAAGAAAATTATGGGAAAATAAATAAAAGAATTAATCTACGGGATTTACTTCTAGCATTTCACTTACTTTTTAGATAAACGTTTTGACAAAGAGCGGGAACTAAATTTAGTATAAACTACCATATATTCTGTCCGGTAAAGCACTTAGTACAGGAGAAATTAGTGTAATCAGATGATAGCTCATTCGTACTTTTGATACGAGTAATTATTTCTGTAACGTTTACATATAATTTTTATTATTAATTTTCCTTCAGTTATTTCAAATAACTTTTAAAAAAACTTTATATATATATATATATATTGTAACGTAAAAATGTGCTTTATTTTTGTATTTTTGCTTATACTTTAGGTATTTACTTTTAATTATGAATTTACTGGTATTAATTATACCTTTCTTTGACCTGTTGTCAATTAAACCACATCATTCGTTTTACCCCAAGGTTATATATCATTGATGATATCTATACTTTTTTATTTCTCTGTTAATTCGCGTTTAGGGGGGTAATCATACACCTTTTACCAAAAATAGTATATTCAAGACCTTAAAAAATCAATTATAATGCAAATAACAATTTTGACAGTACTAAAGATTTGTTTATGGAAATGACACATGAGACATTAATTCTTACTTCAAGAATTGATATTTAGAATTAACATAATTCAGTCGACATATGACTGTAGCCAAATGTTTTGGCATGGAATCAATTACCATGAAAAGAATGACACTTAATCATAAGTCAATTAATTAAAATGCATAAACACTTACATTTGACTGATAGACGATTTGAATCTACAATTGGTAGTTATTTAACTGAATACAGTCCTCTTGTAATATGCCAGGTCATAAAAATTTATTAATCGCGCCCATACTACAATTTTAACATGCAATTTCAATTGACTAAATATTTTAGAACACGATTGGTTCCCTACCCTTTCAATTATATGGACTTTAACATCAATTACTTCCTTTAAATAAAAGATGTTTGAGACAATTAACTTTTGTCTTAAGAATTCTGAGATTCAATATTAATACAAGACCATTAAATAACTGGTTATAATGTATATGATAAGAGAATACAGATGAATGTATAATGTCAATAATTACAAAACGTCAGATATTTATCTTTTGGATGTAAACCCTTTTGTGTATGGTTTTTAATTCCTTGTAATTATGTACATATACTTTACTTTTGAATCTTTAATTCACGCGAACGCTCGGCTTTGTGTTCACCTGGGCGTGTCCTTTTATGGAGAAGCGATTTTTAAAACGACATGAATTTTCGTTTCACTTTCTTTACGAGATTTTACTCGATTTTTTTTAACTATTCCACTTTTAAGGCTACCCGAAATTTCCTTTATTTCGAAGACACCGTACGTATAATTTTATACGTGAACTAACTTTTTATGAAGAACTGGTTTTAAATTCTTGCAGGAAGAATTAATTTTAATTCTTACTTAATTTGAAAACACAGGGTTCGTGAGAACGACTTTCTTTGACCACGGTTTGGGAATACACTGCCCTAACGGTTTTCCGCCTTTTCTCATACCCTCTCTGTGTTTCTATGGTTCGATTTAGTTGCCATGCGCAAAATCTTTATATACCCCAAATAAGATTCTCTTTTTTGATAGATCCTATTTGTAGGAATTATTTACCTTTTATAAGGTGTAATTTTATGTGCCACTTAAACCTTTTAATAAGGCAACAATTTAATTTGAACGGAGTCGTTCCATTTAATACGTAAACGAACGTTACATTTTGAAACGCCTTTTTCTCATACCCTCTCTGTTTCGAGGTGAGCATTTTCCCGCGTCCAAATGCCTACATTTTGTTTGTAAATGTACTTTTTATATTTAATTTATTTTCCCTCGTATCGGCGTATCCCTCATAGGTTATTTTTATCCGAACTATTTTAGAATTTGAATAGACAATTAAATTCATGTCTTTTTCCCCAAATTACATGCGTATTTAACAGTTATGTTTTATACTTTCCATGTACTTAAGATTTTCCCAAAAATGCTTCGTTTCCACCCGACTATACGACCACGCCGTTCGTCATTTGACGAAGAGGTTTTGTTTGCTTAGCTTTCATACGAATATTTCCCGTTGATGTTTACCATACTTATTCATACATATGTTTAAATGAATAATTATCTATACAATACAATTTATTCGATTGCATGAACAATTCATTTGTGGTTTAATTAATAACCAGTAATTAATTTAACCTCATCATTATTCTCATATATAACAATGTATATATTATACTGTGTATATATAATATATCAGGTTTCCCAAAAAATGTCCCTACTTCTAAATAAATATTCTAAGCTAAAAAGAAGGGAATCTAGACAGAAAAACAAAAGTATAATTACGTAAAACATAGAACTTTTTTAACCTTAGTTAAACATGTTCAGTGTAATCGCCATTTTTTCCTAACGCAGTATTCAACTTTACACAAATGTTTGACATAATTCTTGGAAATAGTTCAGTTAGGATGTTGAATTTTTCTATGCAGGAAGGACGGGCCAAAGGCGAACGCTCGCAAAAATGCCCCTTCAAAGAAGGAAAAGGAGAGCCGAAATCAAGGTGACGAATAGGGGAGGAGCGTGTGTTTGAGAGCATGCTGGACTGCTCACAGGGTAGATGAGACGCGGAAAAAGATCAGCTAAGGAGGAGAGTGACAGAAGGAACGGGAGTTCCAGCACTCCCTGTTTTCTACCTAAAGTCCTGCCCCGAGTACTTCCCTGGTCGATTGGTGTCTACAGTCTCCTCCCATAGACTTAGGTCTTTAGGTCTTCGAGCGTCTAAGGCTTGATAGAATAGATCCTGTCTTTTATGTAACCCCACAAAAAATGTCAGGGGGTGTGAGGTCAGGTGAAGATGGAGCCCATTCCATTATCTCATGAAGGGAGATTATTCGCCTGGAAAAGTGCTTCCTCAAAAAGTTGCGAATTTCACAAGTAATGTATGGAAGTTCTCCACACACTGCCTTTGTTTAATGGTTCGTGAATCTGTGGTAATACACTCATTTCTTTCACGGAACAAGCTAATTAGTTGTGATAAGTAGAAATCTTCTAGAATCTGAGGATATGAATTTTTTGTTCCCGTTACTGCTTTTCCAGTTTCATTCTCAAAGAAGTAGGGACCTACTACACTGTACCACCAACTAGTGACCCAAGTGTTGAGTTTAGCAACACTACATGGAAGCTTTATTGGAGCACCAGCATGACTTTACCAGTAACGAAATTTTTGCTCATTTATCCCCCTAGACAGATGAACATAACACTTGTCAGTGAAGTAGATGTATTTTCAAACCTTAGGAACTTCTTCCGGCTTTGCTAACATCCGTGTTGCGAATTCCACATTTTTTTTTGTTTTTGAACATTAGTCAGTGAACCTTGTGAATCAATTTTGTAGAGAACAACGTTTAATTCGGTACGAAGTGTACAATGCACATATGTTTGTGAAATACCTACTTCTGCTGACAAACGTCGAATTGACTTCTGGGGACTCTGCTCAATAATTTCATGAATTATATTTACGTGTTGCACAGTTCTTGTAGATCGTCGCCTACCACTATTACCTTTATGTTGATTGCTTACATTTCCTTTTATTTGAAAATTTTTAACAATTCGTGATATTGTCTTTCTGTCGGTTGGATCTCTGCATCTATATTCTCCGCAAAAGTTCCTTTGTACCTGTGTCACAGAAATTGTCACATGAAACCACTCAACGATCTTGATTTTCTGTTCCAGCTGCAAACGCGGCATCACTCTTTGAAGGTTCAGCCATATTGTTCCGAGTAGATTAGGTCCTTAAGAAGGTTCAGTCAAGACTTAACTTCCTTAACGACTATAGCCTAGTAAGGCGCCTTGCTAGGCTTATAGTGTATTGGTAGCGGTAATGTCTTTTACCAATCTCGTAGAAATTAGGGAAATTTATTGCTTTAAGTATGAAATGGTAAAAGAAAGATTTTAATATACAATATTCATTAGTTATTAATTAATGAAAGATTAGAAATGTATAGGTATATGCATCTAGGTGTATGCGGAATAAAAACCCTAATCTGTTGCCTTTCTGAAGAAGGAAATAACGGGCAAATAAGAATAGGGACATCTTTTTGGGGGTACATCCTATATATATATACACACAGTACATATACAGTATATATATATATATATATATATTTGTTTAGTTATTGTGTATTCACACTAACAGTATGAGAGTAAATTTTAAGTATCTCTAAATAACAACATCGAGCTTTTCCCGTCTACATCTTATTACATATATTTACAAGCGGTTACACCATTTTTGCATTTTATCATCTCTTATAACCTCATAAAATCTTAAAGGAGTGAAAAAAAAGAAAATCAAAAGAGGATTTCCACGTTCTAATTAGTAAATGCTAATTTTTCCAAATATGAATTATACATGAATGTTAATGACTTGCTGAAACGTGGCATTAAACACCCTAGAATTTTATATTCCTTTCCCAGACAACCAACTCCATATATTATAAAGTCCTCGTGCAACTTCAAACTTCATTAATTTTTTATGTGCACATGACAGAAACAAACTGTAAACGACATATGAATGAAAGAATAATTATGAAGTTTTTTTATTTATGTCGCATCATATCAGGCGTAGACGCTGAAAACTGATTGAAAATGGCGACAGTAGAAGAAAAGGTTATCTGTGTTTATAGTAGCAGAACTGAAGACTATAACAACTGTGAGAAGACAGTTCGCTGCTCATTACCAGAAAGATGCACCTCATAAGAACTCAATTAACAATTAAGTGGAAGGAAATTTTTTAAAGAAACTGGATCACTGAATGACAGACCTCGATCCGGGAGGCCTCAAATCAGTAGGGAGACTGTTGCCGTCGTCTAGGAAGCATTTGAGAGCACTTCACGGAAATCGTTGCAACATGCATCCAAGAACTATCTAGAAAGATGGCGGCTATTTGAAGCCTAGCAAGTTGTAATGTAGTGTGTTAAAAACTTTAATAATTCTACTTTCACATATGCCGTTTCCAGTTTGTTTCTCTCATGTGTACACAAAGAGTTATTAAAGTTTAAAGTTGCTCAAGAACTTTGCAATTGCTCTGCACACTGGAAAAAATGATAAAGTTCATTTGATATGAAAATGAAGTCACGCACTGTACCCCGTGGGAAATATTTTTTTTAAGTTAAAAATTAAGCTAAAATGAAGTCAGGACAGCATCAAATAATATGGTCAATATGACTTCATTTTCATATAACTCTCATTTAAAAATTATATCTACCTGATCCTAAAATTCTTCTAGGTGCAATATAGCCGGAAAAATTATTTTTTGTATCAATGCGACATTAATATGGATACAATAAAGCTGATTCAAAAGTTCGATCTACAGTACACGAGTTTAATAGGCATTCATTCAGTTATGGGGCAATTACAGTTAAAAAATAAGTAGTTATAATTACAATTACAATCACTTTACACCCGTTCAGCTACAATTACAATTACTGCAATTAGTAAATGTAATTGATCGCAATTACAATTATATACATTGAAAGTAATTAATTTCAATTACATACTTTTAATAGAAACACTAATACAAATGAAAGGAAAGAAGTCTACCATTAATTTACAACCTTAACTTTTTAGTTCCATACCCAGTACCCACAGTGTGAAAATTATTCTAGTTGAACACATTTAAATCACAGTTCAATTATCAGTCACTGTAATATCAGGTATATTGTTCGTTCTCATTGTCACTGTGATTGTAATTCATCGAAATTTTATTTTGTAGGAAGGAGGGGACAAGGGCGAGGGCCCGCAAAAACGCCCCCCCCCCCTTACATAAGAAGGAGAGAGTCAAAATCAAGGTCTCTGAGGCCCGCCAATGCCATTATATATATATATATATATATAAAATTTGAAAAGATTAAGTTGTTTGTAAAATGCATGTATGTGAATGAAGAATAGAGGGAGAAGTGTGTGTATTTGAGAGCATGCTGGACTGCTCACTGCGAGGGATTACTGCATCTATTTCATTATTCTTATTATTCTTATTATTATTAGCAAAAAATATTAGCAAAAAATAAGAAGAACTAGAACAGTGATAATCCACCGCTTAGGCCTATCATTAGCACGACTGGGACTGTCACCCCGTGACAGTGCACAATATTAATAATGTTACTAGACCATATCTTAATGAGAAATATTGTTAAATCAACTGATAAATTTCTCATACTAAATGGAGACTTAAAAATTTGAAATAAGGAAGTTTTACTATGGAAGGTATACGAAAGTATAAGGGTATACTCTAATTCATATTTGAACACACTAAAACGTCAGATTTTGGACAGGTTTTTTTATTTTTTTTTTATTTTTTAGAATGTGTCTATTTCTACACGAAACTATCCAAATGCAGATATAGATTTTTGACAAATTCTGGACACAAAAAAATGTCAGAGGTTTGACAGTGGTTTGTTTTTTTTCTGAGAAATGCTATACTCTTACTAACACCTGTCCAAGAAGAATTGACAAATTCAAAGTTTGCTTTCTCGCAACTTTTTTGTAGTCGACATATTTTCATTTTCAGTTTATATATATATATATATATATATATATATATATATATATATATATATGCTGCAAACCCACAAGAAAAAAGAGAAACGATTCAAGTTCTTTCGTGTATTCAGAGCTACACCTCGTCAGGCTCTGAATACACGAAAGGCCTTGGAGTCGTTTTTTCTTTTTCCTTGTGGGTTTGCAGCATTCATCATTCATGTTTCACATATATTATATATAATAATATAATACATATATATATATATAATATAATATACTATATATTATATATAATATATATATATATGTTAGTGGTGCACCGATTAATCGGTATCGGCACCTGGCATGCCGATATTAGGAAAATACCTTGCATGGCCGATTAATCGGCATGCAAAGTGCCGATACCGATTAATCGGTGCACCACTAACATATATATATATATATATATATACATACACTAAGTTTTCATCTAATTGTTTCATTTTTGTAAAGAAGCTTTGGTCTTCGAAAAAAGTTAATGAAATGGTGAAAACTATTCGTGAACGTTTTGAAAAAAATTAATTAAAAAAATGAAATAAGAAAAGAACTTAAATGAATAACAAAAAAATAAGAATGAAGGAGGACAAATGGGAAGAAATTTTTTTCACTTTTCGAAACAATGGCAAATATTCTGTCGACTTTGTTTTTAATTAACTTACGAATAACAAATACGATTTTATAAAGGAAAATGAATTATCTTATTTTAAAGGAACAGAATTCAGAAACGTAATTTACAGATCATACTTTATATATATATTTGGTAATCCGACCACACGGTATTCCGACGCTATTTTGATGGTAATTAATGGCCTGTTTGTATTTCTTTTACGAAAATAATTATTTTAAATATGTATATGTAGCGTACTGTACTACCTGGTACAGGTACTAATTGGCTATGTGAGGTGGAGAGTACGAGAAACCAACTCACTACTTCACCAGGCCAACTCGAGAGGAGGGGCGACAAGCTTGACCTTCATGAAATGAGCACACAACATTTGAAAGGTTGTATTTAAATACTGTGAGCAAGCCGACCCTTTCATCGATGCGAGACTGCACAGATAATCTGGTGAGGTGTTTGTAATTACATGTATTTTTCTTATTTTATACGTATTTTGTAGTTATTTTGTTATTTTTACAATAATTTGTAATATTACATAATTTTGAATCAAAATAACTTTATACAAAATATTGAAAACAGCAATATGATTTTCATAATAAACTGATAAATTCGTGATAGCTTTTGGGGTAGCCCGTACTATTCCGACTTTTCGGCTATTCCGACCCTCCGACCGCCTCATTAAATCAGATTAGTGAGGACATTATTATTTTAATATATATATATATACTCTCCACCTCACATAGCCAGGTAGTATAGTACCCTACATATACATATTTACAATAATTATTTTCCTAAAAGAAATACAAACAGGCCATTAATCACCATCAAAATAGCGTCGGAATACCGTGGGGTCGGATTACCCGATATATATATATACAGGGTGTCCGAGAATTATCTGTACAATCTTTGGCTGTTATTAAAAGTCAACCATGAAGTGTAGAAATTCCAATGTTGTCCCATTTTACAGAGAATCTCATTAAGTTTTTTCTGATACCAAGTTTTTACAAGTTTTTTAGAAATTCCAGTGTGTCCGTCCGAACATTATCTGTACAATTTCATCTTTTAATAAAATTCTTGATAACACACGTAAAATTCTTAAACAAGATTATTTAGAATCTGTATTTTCAAAAGTTTCTTTTATTAAAGTAACGTTGTTACAAACATTCGATATGTGCACCATTAGTCATTCGCAAAACATCCAATCGATACTCCAAATGTTGCCATGTACGCTGCAGCATATCCACATCAATTCGCTCAATAGCAGCTGTGATTCTTGCTTTTAAATCATCAATGTCTGTCACCCGCGTACATTTCTAAAAAACTTGTCAAAACGTGGTATCAGAAAAAACTTAATGAGATTCTCTGTAAAATGGGATAACACTGGAATTTCTGCACTTCATGGTTGACTTTTAATAACAGCCAAATTGTACAGATAATTCTCGGACACCCTGTGTATATATATATAATATATATATATATATATATATATATATATATATATATATATATATATTATATATATAGAATATCACTTCATGATCAGGTCCCCCACGGGGATACGAACGCGGGCCTCTTGATTAAAAAGTTTCAGGCGCTGCCACTGAGCTACGAAAGGAAAAAGTTAAGACAACCTGGCGGATATTTCAATGCGAGTATTAGCACTCGAGCATTTAATTAATGCGTAAGTCACCAGTCTGTGCGCAAGTGTTCATTGTTTCTTCGGCCGTTGAAATATTGGCCAGTCTGTATTAACATTCAATCTATAGTAGCTCCGTGACATCGCTCACACTTTCTAACGAAGAGACTTCGGGTTCGAATCCCTGTCGGGTAAATTTGAATTCAGGCACCATAGCACTATTTCATAAATAAATATATATCTATTGCTATGGTGCCTAAGCTTTGAAAAACTCTACATACAGAATATGTAGAGTATATTATTTGGTCCTTTTGCATTACGACTTTTCTCGAATGGTCCATGTAACTCGCGTTAATGCGTTAATGCTTCTTCACTCTATTCATTTTTATTTTCACTCGTAATATATAAGCCTCTTCTTTTCTCGCCATTAGCATTAGCATTAGACTTAAGTCTGAGAAGAGTTTTAAGTATAACTTTAACGCTGGAAAGACAAGGAGTATAATTTAAGACGAAGGCAATATGCAAAAAAAAATATTGAAATTTGTTTTCCCTAAAAATCATTTTTGCTTGTTAATATATATATATATATATATATATATATATATATATATATATGTAGTGTAGTGTAGTACGGTAATTTTTCACAATTTAAGTCTTTTGAATTCAAATTAAGAAGTTTCGCTGCCACCATTTTTTTTTAACCTTAAGTTTATGCTTAGCTTTAATGTTGTTAATGGCGTTTTTATACCCTTTGAGGACTCGGAAACAATGATAAAATGGTTGATTATAATTTAAAAGTGTAACGCGGAATTCCGAAACTTTACTTTGAACAGAAAATAAATTTTACGTTTGTTGATGGATCATAAACAAAAACCGGAAACCGGAGAAAATCGTACGTTTCGAGATACAAACACAAAGAAAAGACGCGAACAATTGTTAAAATTCGGAAGCTGTACAGAGTGACGTAAGTTTAAATTTTTTAATCATATATGTTAAGCACTTTGATAAAAAGAAGATGGAACGCAGCCTCGGTTCCTTCCCTTGGTGGTGTTCTTTACTGTCTCGTCCCGCGCGACTCTCGGGTGAGCGCTCCTTCACTGACTGATGGGTCCCTTTCCTATACAGAGTGGCCACAAAATCCCTTTGCAATGAAATTACAGCATATCTATATGTTGCCCTTGTTTTTCACGCAAAGGGACTTTGTGATCATCCTGTAGATGGGGGATGGCGCGGAGATTTCGAACCCTTCTAGAAGCTTCTGAGACTGGCACCGTCTTTCTTCTATAGTTCCTTTCAAACGAGAAAAGGGTCATTTTGACGTCATAGTCTTTTGTATAAATTTCTATAAACTACTATTTTAAGTGGATAAGAATACTTTTCACAGTTAATTAATTGGCTTATAGTCGTTTAGTTTAATTACGTCATCCTATTATTATTGAAGGGCTACTTATGCGAAAGAAAACTTATTTTTTGAGGGAAACTTTACGTTTCGAAAAATATCCAAAAAGCAAAAGATGAAGGGGAGAATTTCGGGTAATTAAATTTTATGTACCTTATTTTGTAATATCTTTGTTACTTTGAAGGTGTACTTCTCTCATCCATGTTGAAAGTTCTCTCTGAAAGTGTACACTGTGAACGGGTTCGAAGTGTTAATTTTATCGTTTCGTTTTGGCCAAACTTTGGTTCTGTTTATTGATAGAAGTTTCGAACAAGAAAACATTTTAGATGAAAGATCCCAGTGGTGCCATCTAGTGGAGATATTATGTATTAATTTGTCGATTGTCGGACTTCAACCAATATCGGTCCATTTCGTGTACTGCATCTTCTTCCGTTGCGCCACAGTCGACGTTTCGACACTTTTCCTTTATTTCTTTATTTATTGCAGTACTTTGCTATACACTATACTGTATATTGTTCTTTTCACACACACACACACATACACACACACCACACACACACACACACACACACACACATATATATATATATATATATATATATATATACAGGGTGTCCGAGAATTATCTGTACAAGTTTTGGCTGTTATTAAAAGTCAACCATGAAGTGTAGAAATTCCAGTGTTGTCCCATTTTACAGAGAATCTCATTAAGTTTTTTCTGATACCAAGTTTTGACCAGTTTTTTAGAAATTCCAGTGTGTCCGAAAATTATCTGTACAATTTCATCTTTTAATAAAATTCTTGATAACACGTAAAATTCTTAAACAAGATTATTTAGAATCTGTATTTTCAAAAGTTTCTTTTATTAAAGTAACGTTGTTACAAACATTCGATATGTGCACCATCAGTGATTCGCAAAACTTCCAATCGATAATCCAAATGTTGCCATGTACGCTGCAGCATATCCACATCAATTCGCTCAGTAGCAGCTGTGATTCTTGCTTTTAAATCATCAATGTCTGTCACCCGCGTACAAAAAAGAAAAAACTTGTCAAAACTTGTTATCAGAAAAAACTTAATGAGTTTCTCTGTAAAATGGGACAAACTGGAATTTCTACACTTCATGGTTGACTTTTAATAACAGCCAAAAATTGTACAGATAATTCTCGGACACCCGGTATATATATGTATATATATATATATATATATATATACAGTATGTGTGTTTGTGTGTGTGTGTGTGTGTGTGTGTACGTATACACTATTTGTTCATGTAATGTAGTATTTCCGGAACAGATATAAAAATGTAAAATACTGAAAAGGAGTCTGGTATTCCTGCTCAAATTCAACCATTATTCTTCTTGGTGTCTTCAGTTTTTCATTTCCTGTGTTTTGTTACGGATTTCAACAGGAAAGAATTTACGATGTATTTATTGATTCATATTGCTTAACATACATCATGTAGAATATGTAGCGTGTATCATAATTTAGCGTGTAATAGCTGTGTTTGCAGTTTCAGGATAATTCATACGATAAGCATAAAAACAAAACTTTTGTAAGACTCTGTATTATTATTTATTAACAATAACTATTAACAAAACTTTAATGTTCCTAGAAAGTGTTAAGTAGTCACGAGTGCTCACTAAATACGTGATTAAGAGTTGATTTTAGTTGTAAGATGCCGCCAGAGTTTTTCTCAGGGGAAGAGCGTTAAACTTATTATATGAAGTTAAAGATAATTAACGTGTAAACACGAAATCCTTATGAAAACAATGAATGCTAAAAATGTACACACACACACACACACACACACACACACACACACACACATATTGGACAAGAATCGCATTATGAAATTAGGTACTTTTATAGCAAATGTTCAAAAGCTTTATTTTCTTATACTAAGTCTTAAAATTCAGATTCACTTTCCGTGAAAACAAAAGAATACTCTTTCCTTTGTCAATATCTTCCAAAAGGTAAACATAGAAACACTTAATTTGTTGATTGCAAATGATGGATAACAGAAAACGAGTTAATTACATATCAAGTGTTTATCGAAAGTTATTTTTAGTTGGGTATATACACTTCAAAAACTGTCCTTTCTAAGCACCTTCTAATAAGACGGTACAAAAAGTGCTAAATGTCACGCCTCAGCCATAAAATACCGTAAACAAATATCCCCATTAATAGCGTAAGAAATAGAAAACAAATATAGGAAGTTTCACTTTCAGGACAAAGTTAGTGTAAAAAAATGTTTTATTAACTCATATATCATGGCCATCAAATTTTCAATCCAAATAACGAAATTCCTCCCCCCCCTCACTCCCCAATGCCAATAATGCCAATAGAAAAGGGCAACTATGACGAAAAAGGGAACTATGCGTAAAAACGCCGATTTTCAGGGCACATTTTAACCATAAACAGGGCACAATTTTTAAAAGGGCGAAAAAAGTGCAAGGCGTCATTTACAAATCTGAAAAAGGGCAAGGCGTCATTTACAAATCTGAAAAGGGCAAGGCGTCGCACCGGGCTGAAATGTTCTAGGCAAAACACTAAAAAAGCTACTTTTTCCAACCAGAACTAGACTCTTTTCTTTCAATCTTATATTACATTCACAAATGACTTCAAAGTTCTTATGTAATTTCAAAATATTTGAAACAAAGCTGCAAATTATTGTGCCAAACAAGAACTTCTGAATTACATAAGTAGATTAAACTGTTGCTGATTACATTTGTACTAAATAATTTTTATAAGAGAAGGGTAACTTAATTATTTTTACATTAACATCTCGTAGAAAGTTTATAGGAAACAATTACATTTTCGTAAAATTGTAGCCTTAACGAGAATTTGTAAGAATGTAATGAAAAGGTCGTTTAACCTCCTTCGCATCATCTGAAGTCATACGACGGAGGGGGCCTACAGTTTTAAGGGGGATCCGAATCGCGAGTCGCTACATAATTTGGGGGAAGAGGACGGTCCTTCATCAAACTACTCTCCAGACCCAATATCGCTTAGCTTTACTGGTCGACGCGAAGTGGTGTTACAACACTAGTCACTAATCGCAACATACCAAAAGATTTCTGAAAAATAACAAACAAAATTATAATAAAATAACACCGATGAATGAGTAAGAATAATGATGATTCTTGCAACATCCCAAAAATTATAATGATAATAATAAACTTTAGATAAAGTTTATAAATGTACTAATACTAATGTATTAATGCCCCGTTTAATAGTAATTCTACATGAAATTAACATAATTGTTTTTGAAAGAATAATTTACATCATTATGACGTCACATGCTTCATCACAGCTAAATGATGAAATATGTTACATCGTACAAAATGAAATTCAGTGAAATGCGTTGATAACGCGATGTAGGCTGTTGGGGAGAACCCGAAATATACGGCTCACATGTTACTAAACCTACTTTTAACTTCACATTTCAGTCAAATCTAGTTTCAACAAGAACTGTGTTAGGAAAATCTAGTTCTGCCTGGAATTCAACAACTCATCTCGGTCAAAACTAGTTTACTCTAGTAATAGCAATTAATTTGCGTGATCAATACGAGATTAGTTGGGCTTTCTTTTATGTTCGTTTTGTATTAATTTGATAAGAACTTCTTCCACTTAGCATTCTACCTGATGGTTCCCACTTTACTGGTAAAAACTGGTTTTGACGGATTTCGGGTTTTTACTACAATATATATATATATATATATATATATATATATATATATATATATATATATTGCTTTATATATATATATATATATAATATATATATATATATATATATATATATATATGTGTGTGTATGTGTGTGTGTGTGTGTTACAGAGGATCTGTATAACTAGGAATTTCATGAAATCCCTAAAATGTTCAGAGATTTCATGTAAGGTTAAGTGATATTTTCACTAAACCTACGGGAAAATTATTAAATGCCAGGTTAATTGAATGCCCGGTTAGGTTAACTGTACACCCCTGACGATTGGTTAGGTTAAATCGTGATATTTTCGTTAGAACTAACGCAAATATCACGACTGCTTTAATTGCTTTAATTGTGAGGTATCTAAACACGTTTAGATATTTTAAATACCTCAATAAGTTGTTTACGTATGAATGTATGAAAACAATGTGCAATGAATCGCAACCCCGTAAGTAACATAGACTTCAAATTGCTTTAATTGCGACGTATCCAAAATTAATTAGCTTTTAAATATTTTAAATATTTCAGTAAATTAATTGCTATTACTAGAGTAAATTAGTTTTGACTGAGACTAGTTGTTAAATTTTAGGCAGAAATAGATTTTCCAAACACAGCTCTTGTTGAAACTAGTTTTGACTGAAATATATAGTTAAAAGTAGGTTTAGTAATATGTGAGCCGTATATTTTGGGATCTCCCCAACAGCCTTAGGTGGAACTAGTTTTGACTAGGTAATACTAGTTTTAGCGAATGACCTTCGTGGCTTCTAGTTTTGACGGATTTTGGGTTTTTACTGATATATATATATATATATATATATATTATTTTAAAGCTAAACGCGCAAAATTCAAGCCAGGAACCCAGCAACCTCGGACAGACGTGAGCCGAGGGCTTGAGACTACCATGAGGGAGTGAATATATAGTGTGACGTAATGCTCTTAGCGAATCAGAGGTCGCATTTACATGTCTTTTATTTGAAAGGTACATATATATATATATATATAATATATATATATATATATATATACTGCAGTTTAATATTACGGTAATATTTTTAGGTAAAATTCCTATATATTTGGGGTCTACTAACCTTAAAATAAGGTTTAAGATTAAGGTAGCTAATATACAGGGGTTAGACAAAATAATATGAACACCCGCCGATTTCACCGGTTATCTTTACGGACTGCTCAGACACAAAGTAAACGGTCAAATGACTGGCAAACCTATTTAAATGCGTAACCGAGAGTGTATACGTCATGTTATAACCCTCACGTTGTTTTTACAGATCTGAGTGAATTATGAATTAGCAGTTATGAAAGACCTGTCAGACTTCCAAAGAGGGCAAATTGTCGGAGCGCGGATGGCTGGTGCATCGTGACGAAAACCGCTCAGATGTTCAATGTATCCAGAGGAACTGTCTCTATGGTCATGTCTGCATACCAAAACCATGGAAAGACAAGCACCGACAAATGCAATAGTGGACGCAAGAAGAAGCTGTGTGATCGAGACCGCCGGGTGCTAAAGCGCATTGTGACAAAGAACCATAAGACCACAGCTCCAAAAGTGACTGCAGAGCTTAACCAGCATCTTGCAAGCCCGGTATCGACCAGAACTGTACGTCGCGAGCTCCATGGAGCTGGATACCATGGGAGGGCTGCAATTGCCAAACCCTTCCTTTCGCACATCAACATTGAGCGGCGCAGAAAATGGTGTAATGACCATAAGAATTGGTCAATGGACCGGTGGAAGAATGTAGTCTACTCCGACGAATCCTCCTTTACGCTATTTCCATGTTCCGGTCGAGTTTACGTCTGGAGACAGCCTAAAGATGCTTATGACCCCGACTGCCTGACCCCAACCGTTAAGCATGGAGGCTGATCTGTGATGGTTTGGGCAGCAATATCGTGGAATACTCTTGGCCCAGCTGTAGTACTGCATGGTAGGGTTAACGCCCAGGTCTATCTGTCAATATTGGCTAACCAGGTCCATCCCATGGTCCAAACGCTGTTTCCCAATGGCGGCGCCGTCTTCCAGGATGATAATGCACCAATCCACACCGCTGGGGTCGTTAAAAACTGGTTTGAAGAGCATGTTAGTGAAGTAGAACGCTTGGATTGGCCTCCACAATCCCCGGATCTTAACATTATCGAGCATCTGTGGTGTCAGTTGGAGCAGCAGGTCAGTAGCCGATTCCCACCGCCGGCGTCTTTGGAGGAACTGGAGCAGGGTTTGCTCGAAGAATGGCTCAGGATTCCTCTAGCCACTGTCCAAAAGCTGTATGAATCAATTTCCCGAAGCATTGCAGCTGTTATTGCCGCTAAAGGAGGACCAACTCCATATTAAGAATAAAAACCGCCATTTATCAAGGTGTTCATATTATTTTGTCCAACCCCTGTATATATATATATATATATATATATATATGTATATATATATATATATATATATGTATATATATATATATATATATATATGTATATATATATATATATATATATAGAGAGAGAGAGAGAGAGAGAGAGAGAGAGAGAGAGATAAATTACAATTCTATATCACTCGTTCATTACCATTTTTTAATTAAGGTTCTTATTTTGTACCCAAATATTCAAACTTTTTAAAAGAATCTTTTAAATGAAACGCAGATATTTTCTTTTTTCTTTTTTGCCGAAAACTAATTTACAATTATGAGAAAATTTTAAAAAGTCTTCGTTTGTTCATTGGATATTTTTAGTTTTGTGCCGGTAAGGTAACGGTTTAAAGATGGAGTTACTAAGCGGAAGGAGGAGCCAACTTTATTGAATATCTATCTGTGAAACTAGAAAGAAGAATCATTATTCGCTATTATTTATTATCAAAGTATCGCTCAAATCGGGAATATTTGGGAAAACGTCTGAAAATTTAGTCTTTGTTTCATCGATTGTGGTAATTAATCAGCGGTACCAATATTTCATAATTGTTATTCGTACACTCCTATTTTTGCGCATTTTCTTACGGTTATTTTTAATTTTTTTTTTAACAGAATTATAAATTTTTCAACACTTTAAAAGGAGAAATTTAGGTTTTAGCAATTGTTACATATTAAATAAAAGTTTAAAAATTACGGGAAAGAAAACTTTTTTTAATATTCCATAAAAATGAATAAACACTGCACTTATATTCTCTTTTACCGATATTCAGCTAATAAAAACGGGTTTGTTACGTTAATTCACAATCATTTTAAACAGTACTTCAGCCAGAAAGAGATCGCTCGATATGATTTATTTCTCTATAGGAAATTACTGCAAAAATACCTTTCCAATAAATTGGTTATAATAAAACTATGACAGAAAAGTTGGTAAAACTTCAGAACGATATATATAAAAAATATTATATATATATATATATATATATATATATATATATATATATATATATATATATATTGGATAGGTAGATAGATAAATAGATAGATAGATAGATAGAATACAAGTTTCGTATTGATTACTTAAATATGATTTATTAATATTATAAAATTAAAAATTATGGTACTTCTTACCACAAAAAAAAATATTTTAAACTTTATTGTAATGCAGTATTAAGCGGTATTTTGTGCAGACATCAACATAATTCCGAATGAAATGAGTTAATTCCAAATCAAAATTATTCTCTTTCGTGTTCTGAAATCGCGCCAATTCTTGTTAAATATTTTTAACCTATCACAAAAATCGTGTATTTAATGTGGCGACAAACAGTGGGAACAAATTTTGAATACTTGAGGAAATAAATTCGTCAAATCAAGGAAAAAAGGAAATTTGAATTGATTAAATGCTTGTTACCACTTTTTCATGTAAATGTTTGGAAATTCAACTGTGATTGGTCAGTATCAACCAATCACGGCTCTTATCATTCCTCGGAATTTTGTGTTTTCGTTATAAGTTTGATTTACATTACAATTTCAGACTTAGTAACTTAATTGATTAATTGCTTAGTTATATACTGTGTGTATATTAGGGTTATAACCTTTTTACAACCTAATATTCCTGTACTTTAATTCGATGAACCTTTGCCTAAAAACAAAGAAATTAACTTTCATTTTAATATCGTTTTAGAAAGGTCACCCCGAAATAAAAAAATCGATTATTGCATACGTAACTTTATTGCATATTCCATGTAATATAATAAAAGAACTCACAACATAATCGTTATAATACTTGTACATATATTACTGCTTATTGCTTAGAATAAACCGAAGTTGCAGTTTGTTTTTGTTTCTGCAGGCAGCATACAGTTCCTGCATAACTTTGATTGCACGTTCTGCACACTGATTACTTCTTGGTATCTTGAGTGGGGATGGCTCCTGCTTCCAGTGATTTTCCAATGAGTTCAATGCTTTTTTGTAAGGTTTCAATATTTCTGACAAGTTCTTGAAGTCATTTTCATTGTACATCTGATTAGTAAACCAATATTCTGCCCAGTTGTATGAAATTAATCTGCATACCTTCTCCAAAGTCTTCCTTGTTGTAGGTATAAGAATAAATGCAAGGATAGCTAGAATGGCTCTTGAATGCCACCTCGCATTGCTGATGTTTGGAATTTTCTGAAAGTTAATCAAAGGAAAATTCCCTTTTTCTTCAAAGAATCTAAACACCCGTGTTAGATGGTACAAAAACTTAATATCATCTCTCCATCCTGATTTCTCGAGGACCTCTTCTGTTCCATTAACAAACTGTGCCTTTAGTTCCTCATAATTCTTCACCAGTTGGGATACAAATGGATATTCGATGTTTGGAGAACTGGTGTTAGGATCTTCGTCCATTACCAAACGGAGAATCCTGTCCAGAATGTGATGCTGACAACTGATAAATTGTGGTTTGCAGATACCCTTCTCTGAGAACATTCGTTGCAATTTGACAACAACTCCACTCTTTTTCCCAGTGTTAACACTTGTTGTATCAGCAACGATCATCTTTATTGCATTCCATAAGGTGTATTCATCAATAACTTTTGCAATTCCTCAGCAATAGTTTCAGCCTTGCCATCTTTCAGACGCAATGCATCCAATTTTACTTTGGTTCTTTCATTTTTAAGTACCACTACTTGATACTCATTTTCCTCAATGCGCTTTCCATCAAAATGTAAAGACCACTCTTCCATCTGTAAATTTTCAATCATTTCCTCCTTCAATTTAGCAGCCTCTTTGTATGCTGACTTGTAAATTGCTGCTTGACTTGGTGTTGGAATGTCAATACCATCAAGTGACAACTGTTTGCATATTTTAGCGGCTTTACTTGTTGATATCCTGTGGATGTCACCAAGTTGGTTGCAACTTTACTTTTGTTATGTCTTCTGGTTGGTGGAGTAATACTCTCATCTTCATCTTCATGCTCGCTCTCTTCAGATTCAGTACCACTACCACCAGATACATGATTGTAAGATGTTGATGCTGATTCAGCAGGCAATTTTCGTCTCTTTGAAGGGTGAATCGTTTCTTCACTTGCAACTTGACCTGTAGAGTACCCCACTTCTCCTTTGCTTTCCACTTGAAGGTGGTACAGTCGTTTGTCTTCCGAGGATAACCATTGGCCATTTACTTTAGTGATATCAAAAAGTCCATTCAGGGCATCATATTTTCCCCTCCTGACACATTCATCATAAGTCTTCATCACCTTGTCAAGCTTTGCTCGTATTACTTGATCTGACACATGCGGAAAATTCAATTTATTCTTCCATAATTTTGTAACTTCTTTGGAAATTTCCACTATTCGCTCCTTTCTTCCTTTGATTTCTGTTCCAAGAAACTGGTACCGTCCAATGATTTGGATTTGGAGTGGCATTCTGCATTTTTCTTCTAGTGAAGCTTCTTCTAAAGGCACACTTCCTCTTCTTCTATGTGACTGCTGGAATCTCACCAGATTATTGGTCCAGATATCCTTGTTCTTCTGTATGGTAGTATCACTTTTCTTGTGTGACATTATATTGCTTCTGAAACAGATATAAAAAGGTATTAAGTTGATTTGTTTGTTTGTTTATATATATATTATATATATAATATTAATATAATATATAGAAATACGTGTTAAAATGGAAGAAAAATTCAACAAATTATTATGGTTAATAAATTTTAAAAATGTTCTGGAATGTTCAAGAGTGCAGAAGCGAATTCCACATTTCGCTACGTTTTTTAATTAAGCGAACATATTACAAATAATAAAAGCTTACCTGAAGTTGAGTTGAACTGAACAGTTGAGTAACTATTGCGCAATACTGGACACAAGTGATTCGGTTGATTTCATTTCGTGCTTTATACAATTTGCGAGTGCATGAAGAACAATGTCGTGTGTTCTAGAATTTTCTTGTATGGGTGGATTGATATTAGCCATCGAATTTGAGCACCGGAAGTGATTTTTCGGGCGATCTCACGATATATTAGCGTACTGAAAAATTCGAAAATATTTTTAGGTTAAAACCTAAAAGTCCGCCCTCTAATAATAATATATTTATATACTTATGAGTAGTAACGTAAATATATGGTTATGGTGATTCAAACTTTTGATTTGGGGGGGGGTGACCTTTTTTAAAAACTGAGAGGAATTAGGGTCTTTTCATTGTTTTAAAACAAAAGTTCATCAATTTATGATACAGGAGATCTTTTATTTGAAAAAAAGTCTAAAAGTTATAACCCTAGTGTATATACTGTATACACACACACACACACACACACATACATACATACATATATATACTGTGTGTGTGTGTATGTATGTATATATATATATATATATATATATATATATATATATATATGCGCCTCGGTGTTGTAGTGGTTAGCGTCGCTGACTACGAATCCATCGGCCTTGGAATCGTGACCCGGTGACGGCAGCCGGCGCGCAGCAAAACCCACCTGTTCATCCTTCCACACAATAAAGAAAGTGTTGGTAGATAAATGGGTACCCTGGGTAGCCTAGTGGTTAAGACGCTGGGTTGCTGGTGGGGCGTGATTCGGATTCCACGTTAAACTGTCGGTTAAGGTGGAGTGAAAAGCTTGACCCTCGTCAGAATGAACAATTCGGGCTGAAGGTAACCAAAGGTTACACACACGTTTTATATATATATATAATATATAATTATATATATATATATATATAGATACTGTATATATATATATATGATGAATAAAACCACGAAGGAAAGGAAACACAAAAAGGTGCTCAAGCGCTTTCGTCTAATGACATCCTCAGGAACACTGAAGTACATAAAAGGTTACGGCCTATAATAGGTTACAGAAAGAAAAAAAAATAAATAAAAACATACATACACACAAAACATATATATATATATATATATATATACACAACATATCTACACACACACACACACATATATATATAATAGATATATATATATATAATATATATATATATGCAATAAACAGAGAAGTAAAAATAAAAATTAAAAATTAAAGGATTAACAAGAGTCATACAGATTTGTAAGGAAAATATCGATTTTCAGCACAAGATCAAATGAATTAAAAAATACAAATTTATACTGGAAATCTGCCCTGGTTTTAACACTTTGCCTTTTATAGTCAAGTTTCGATATATATAAAAATAAAATGAAGATTAAAAGTTAATAAAGTAGCATACAAGTTTACCAAAGATTTAGCGTCCTACCCTTTTTATCTAAATCTGTTTTGAAGGAATTCAAAACAACAGGATCGAGTTGAAAAGACCTTTGCTTATGTTGAAGTTATTTGAAAGTTGGATAATGGCAGACTCAAGAATATTTCTAGAACAATGTTGCTAGAGTGAAAATAAAACTGAAGCATTATTCCAATCAATACAGTGGGATAACTCTGACAAATGGACAAAAAGAGCACTGGACACTGTCCGTTCTAACGGAATATTGATGCTGTTTTATACGTGTGTGCAAATCCTTTCCCGTCTGACCTATGTAAAAGGAATCACATTGTTTACACCCAATTTTATAGATAATGCCTGAATTATTGGTAGGGCTATTTTTACTATGATATTTTTCACAATATTGTTATATGAAAATACTACATTAATATCCAAAAGTTTAAGTACATTAGCAATGCCTAAAAAGCCCTGGAAAAATGGAAGTACTAAAATATTTTTTGACAAGTACGAGTGTTATTATTGACACGATAGAAAGTTCGTTTTGCCTTGTTGAGACAAGATTCCATAAACGCAGATGGATAACACAGATCACTTCCAATACCGTTGATCTTTCCAATTCGGCATCGATGTATTCCGGACTGGCGATCCTAAGGGCGCGGAGAAACATTGATGAAAAAATGGCCTTCTTAGTGGGGGTGTCATGTCCCGAGTAAAAGTGTACGTAGGACAAATTGTTTGTTGTTTTCCGATAGATACTAAACTTAAAAACCTGGGCTTTCCCTATGTACACGCACATCCAAAAATGGGATTGAATTGTCTTGTTCCACTTCTAAGTAAACTTAATGGAGGGGACTTGATCATTTAACTGAAGGAGGAAGTTATCCAGGTCACGATTCATGGGCCAGATACACAAAATATCGTCGACGTACCGCAACCAAGGGATGCCAACCCCCAGGATTCTCGGAATGTAAGTAATTTCGAAAAACTCCATATAAATATTGGAGAGGGGGCGATAAGGGGTTGCCCATGGCCATCCCAAACACTTGTTGATAATACTCGTTATTGAAAGTGAATTTACAGTACAGTCTTTGATGCAAAGCTTAATAAGTTCCAAACAATATTTTTCACGTGTTCTTTCGTGAATAATTTTCATATATATAGATATATATATAATATAGATATATATATATATATACTCCTTTTATTTTTCGTTTTTAACCAATGTTGAAGATCGGCCTGGGGCCAACCCTTTGCAGCATACCTCTTCATTTGTGAGATTTCCTGGAAGAAAGAGTTGCTTTCAGTGGTTGGTCAGAAACTTGGCTTAGTTACGTATGAAGACGGTTTTTGAAAGTTATTAACTGAATATTTCCCAGATTAAACAGTACCTTCGAAAGTCCTGGACCTTGATTTTGGCTCTCTTCTTCTTCTATTGGGGGGGGGGGGGGCTTTGCGGGCATTCGCCCTTGGTTCCTCCTTCCTGCATAAAAAAAAGATACTACATAGTTTTAACCCTTAATCCCAACCATTATAAAAGTTACACAAGCATTACACGTGATACTGGGGTACACCAGTACCCCGGGTAGGGTTTAAGGGTTAAACCTCGTTCGCTAAGTTATCCATCTTCGTTTCTAAGGCTGCTTCACTGTAATATGTTTTAATATTAACTTATAATCATGCAAACATGTTTATGTTAATCAAGTTTAGAAATATATTTGACATAAATACTTGTAACACGTTTCTTAGCAAGTTTTGTTAAAACATGTTTTATATACTGTATATACGAAATGTGTTTGGGCCTGATATATGTCCTAAGGATCTTTCCTCAATTTTTCATCATAAGACATTCGCAATTAATATGTTTATGATCCTGTTAGTTTGAGTTAATTGTATAACTGATGTGTTTTCAATTTTACTCCAATCACGATAAAACTTCGAACTGCCTGGCAGAAGACAAAACAATGAAGACATTTAGTTAAAAGAATGCATCAAAAAAATTTAATATCATATTTTAATTTTTTATATTTATTTTTTTCTTTTACCTAAACGAAACCTGTATTTCGCTATTTGACGTGCATAAAGTATCTTTAAGGATGTTTGAAATTTGCTTTTTCTGCGCCTGCAAGTCACAATTGCCAGTCGACAAATGGGACCTATAGTCATTTCGTGGACGAAACCAAACAGTCGACACTCTAAAGAGCTAACAACGTAATCTAACCTATGCTAACCTAACTTAATCTAACACCCATTGCTAGTCCTAGACTCTTTTCACATTTTAAATTATTTTTCTTTGATCTTTGCAAGTGAGTCATTAAAAACTATTTTTTATTATATAACCTATTAATCTGTAGCGTCTCTGTGACATTTACATACGATAGGAATAATCAGAGCGTTGTTTTCAAAACTGTACTTTAAAGTTTCACAAAATATTCTGTTATTTATGAATTGTGTTAACAATTAACACAACTCTCACTGTGGCGGCCACATTTATTCCTACAACTCTTACCCGAAAGACTTACATATAATGTATAACAAAATCTCCGAAACATAACCTAAATTAGGTTGTTTATTCTATTTTGCATTCACTGACAGAACTTCTGCGGAATAAAATAGAGATTTGAAAAGCAGAGCATTGATTAATTACACTGGGCAACAAAAAAAAAATTTGTTCGTGTCCCAAGAATGAAAATACCTTATTCTTATAGTATTTTCTGTGCTGAATCCAAATAAGTTTGTAAAATTTCTCTATCAGGTCTGGTTTTTGTGTGACATGCAATTTAATTTTTAAAAACCCATATATTACATACTTATTAAAATATGATCGAAAAGACATACCTGTAGTTTAAAAAGTAGCTTGTTTGATTTTCTGCTGTGCTTTGCCTCAGGCATGTCTCTCTTAAGAGTCCAGCAATAGTCAGCCAGCATACTGGGGCTCCATTTGCCTTGGTAACGGTTTTCCATGGCAGAAATATCCTGATGAAAACGCTCACCATGTTCGTCGCTTACCGCACCCAGGTTTTCCGGAAAAAAGTCCAAGTGAGAGTCCAAGAAATTAACATTTAATGACATATTGCACCCCATTGCTTGGTAAGACTTAAGAAGATCTCCTACTATTTCAGGATAGTTTTCGGCCTTGTGATTTCCCAAAAAATTTGTGCAGACACTTTTGAAACTCTGCCACGCAGCTTTCTCAACTTCATTCAACTCTCCTTCAAATCTCTCATCTCTTAACAATTCTCTGATCTGAGGGCCTACAAAATGCCTTCTTTAATCTCGGCATCACTGATCCGGGGAAACTTATTTCTCAAGTATGTGAATCCTGTTTGCGCTTTATCCATCGCTTTAACAAAGTTTTTCATAAGTCCAAGCTTGATATGCAAAGGAGGAAGGTACACTTTCTCAGGGTCAACAAGTGAACTATTCACAACATTTTCTTGCTTGGAACAAGTGAGGTGCGTTTTGGCCAATCCTTCTTAACGTAGTGGTTTTGCTTGTCCCTACTGTCCCACTCACATAAAAAACAACAGTACTTGGTGTAACCTAGCTGCAACCCTAGCAAAAGTGCAATGACCTTCAGATCTCCACAGATATTCCACTTATATTTCTGATACTGAAACTTTTCTAAAAGCAACTTCATGTTGTCGTATGACTCTTTCATGTTTGGAGCATGTGCAATAGGTACAGAAGGAAATTTATTTCCGTTGTGAAGAAGGACTGCTTTCAAGCTGACTTTTGAGGAGTCAATGAACAATCGCCACTCATCCACGTTATGTTCATGACCAAGAGCCCCCATGACTGAATTAACATCTTTACAAAACACAAGTCCATCTTCATGGGAGAACCATTCTTTGAATTCATCATGGCGGCTGCGGAAAAAACAAACTTTAGTGTCACGTTGCAGTAGATTCCAACCCTTTAATCTTGAACCTAAAAGTTCAGCCTGCTTCTTAGATAATTTCAAATCACGAACTAGGTCATTTAGATCTCCTTGTGACAGTAAATGTGGTTGATTGGAGGAACAGGTAGCCTGGAATGTTGGATCAGAAATGTCTTCATCTTTTTCCTCATGATATGCTACAGCTACGTTTGATTCCTCATCACTTAAACTTACATGTTCAGGAGGATTTGGTACTGGAAGTTGAGCACTGTGGGGAACTGGTCTCATTGCAGACGGTAGATTAGGGTATTTCATAAGGCTCTTTGTTTTTGAAGTGATCCCCTTTGTATTTACCAGGCAGAAATAGCAGTCTGTTGTGTGATCTTTGGGTTCCCTCCAAATCATTGGAATAGCAAATGGATGTGACGTGAACCGTTTAGCCATCCTGTAAGTAGTCTTACACATGTCACACAACAAATGTGAGGGCCCAACTCTTGTCCTGATCGCCTACTTTACATCCGAAATAAAGTTCATAGCATTTTTTTACTAATGGTGTAAAGTTACGTTTCTGGGATTTTAAAGTTAGATCACCACATACATAACAAAAGGAATTAGGATGATTCAGACAGTTCCGCGGCAGTACAAAACATCTATATGAATACAACACTGGTGTAAAATTAACAAGAAGCAACAGACACTAGCTGTTAACACTGTGACATTTACAAGCAGACTGACTTGGAGCTGCTCTACACACAGAAACTAGGCTCATGTCTGAACAGGTACAAACATGTTTCAACCTGCAGAGTCTGCTGCTCCGACCAAATTTATCCTGCCAGCATTATCAGAACTTTCTCCCCAAAGGAATAAATTGTACTAATTTTACAGAAAAATTAATACAACATACATATTAATATTAATATATTTTATTATAGTTATATTAATTAATATAATAATATTATATTTATTATTTTTATAATGTTTTATATTATAATATTGTTATATACTTAATTATATATAATATGTTATTATTTTTTATCCGGTGATCATGCTAAATGAGGAAAAAATGAACATAGCGTCACAAGTAAACTAAGCCTGATAGAAAAAATCTGATTTCATATTTAGATTCAGCATGAAAAAGTACACTTAGAACACCATCAAACCTTTGTGACAAAATTGTTGTTGACCAGTGTTATTAAAGGGCTAATTCCTGTCGTATCCCCAAAAAGCTCTGAAGCTACGTGTGACTTTGTTATAGAATAATTGGATCACCTGAAGATCAGGGCCCCCATCCTTCTTTAGTTAGCCTTATAAGGCTAACTAACGAAAATATCACGACCTAACCTAATCAATCGCTAGGCCAACTGTACGCCTTTGACGAATGGTTAGGTTAGGTCGTGATATTTTCGTTAGTTAGCCTTATAAAGCTAACTAAAGGAGGCTGGGGGTCTCTGATCTTCAGGTGATCCGAATAATTTTTAATTAGCCTTTTGTAATGCCGTGATAAACATAATTTTAAACGTGGAACGATTCTATACTAACTATGAGATATACTGTTTCGACCCTTAGTTGTAACCACTTTATTTATATATATATATATATATATATATATATGTGCCAGTGGCTGTAGGCCCTATAATAAATGTAAGTAGATTAAGTTAAAGTAATTAAGGTTTGCTTGATTGAGGTCACCAATTTATATCATTAATAATAAGGGAGATTAATAGAATGAGTTTTCTTCCTTTAATAAACAAAACAGTCAATGATAAAATTACAGTTGTTAACGTTACAGTGCTTGATTAATTATACAGTAAGAAAGGTGCATAAGTTACAGATTAATATTGATAACAAAAGGACAAGTGCACAATGGTAAATTAAGTAGTTAACGGAAATAATAAGTTAATAAATGACACAGGGCCAGGGACAGACTTGTTACGATGGTCATTATATGATGGAAGCTATCGTGTCAGTGAGGTGGGAAAAGACGGGTGCCTCCGAGGGTATGCTCTGACGTTATCTTCAAAGGGCGCTGTATGCCCAATAAAGAAATGCCTGAAGCGTGTCACTAAGTATATATATATATATATATATATATATATATATATGGTGTGTGTACAGTATATAGATATATCGATGTTTTCTGAGCAATGAATTCAATGAATTCCTAAGTTTAATGTAACTCACAAACTTTATATGTGAAAACACATTTACGAGGAATAAAAAGCAGTAATTGGTCAAAATTAGCCAATCACATTTGGTTTTTCAAACGTTTATGGCCCTTACTGGCCGTAATAAGCATTTAATCTATACTGTTGCTAAAATAAGTTAACAAAAAAAATAATTAAAATGAAAACAACGAAAAAATGTCATTGGTTGGAAAATATCCTTATGTAACGTCTGTTACCATATCATACTTTTTAAGACGTAATTTTGGCATTTCTTAAAATATCTAATGTATTGTATCGGTAAATTAAAGCAGCACGTCTTCTTTCATTACGAAATAAAAAACGTTAAAAAGTTCTATATCCAAAGAGAATTTGCGATATTTATAAAATGTCCGCAAAAAGTCTGTATAAAGCAGTGATTTTTCTTTAGTAAATGTTCTTGGCAAGACATTTTATAGACCAACGATCTTTGTAACATACAACCTCGAAGAAAATAATTTTACGTAAAGGATTTATAGCCAAAAAGGACGCGTCTAAGATGTACATACAAAGCTTAAGTTTACTAAATGTTTTTGGGAGATATTTACATGATAAAAACTTGTGAGTCATTTAACATTTTTTAGTAACGTTTATAGTTATTCTAGAGGCACGTAAAATAAACGTAAAATGTAAATTTAGGTAACGTTTTTGATATACGTTACCTAAAACCACCAACTGTCGTGACATTCGATCGTAAAGAAAATATCCTCTACATGACAACCTGAAAAGAGGATTAAGGGAACAGAACCACAATAAGAAATGCATTTATTAAAAACACGTACCCTAAAGATTGCCTAACGGTAATTGTGATGCAGCAATTTACATATGGTATTTTCTTTTTATCACTCTACAGTTTAACTAATGTGTCCATTCGTGATAACAATATATTTTATGTTATGAAATAAGTAAAATGAATACTATAATTCTTGTATCGAAAATATCCAAGAAAAATAGAGGAGAAATGAGGCAGAAAGACTATGTGAGAAATAAACGATTTGTTATCGGAACTTAAGTTAGCAGGAAAGGAAAGACAATCTAAAAGGCATTAATGAAACACGAAGAAAATTACGAGTAAAAGTAGTATGGTAAGCGAAATGCGCGGATGAATCTCAGTGGCTTTAGTCCAAATTTGACAAAAGGACGTTGCTGTTATTCTTTCATTCATTTTAACATATACGAAAATTTTAACATATACGAAAATAGTGTATAGTCAAAGACATAAAAGCATAAACCCTTTATCGGGCAGTGTGACTTTACTGATTTTGTTCTGGCTAACGCCAAACGATTTTATTCAGTCTCGTAAAGACCTCTGTGCAGTAAAGGGTTCAGAGACGTTTGCGTAATCCTTTACTGCACAGAGCTCTTTCCGAGACTGAATAAAATCGTCTGGCGTTAGCCAGAACAAAATCAGTAAAGTCACACTAGGCGATAAAGGGTTAATTTCAAATCAAGTATAATTACAATCGCCTTACGCGAGCTTTCAATCATTTAGTTCTCGGATATAATTCAGTAGCAAGGACAAAATTCAGAAACGTATCGAAATGGATGTATCATTTTTTACAGCAGAGTATGATAATTATTATCAAGGAATGTAAATGAAATAGACAAATTGAGGGCTACGACGTGGTCAATGTCGTAACACCTTTTCTCATCGATCAAAGGAGTTAAGCGATATTGGGTGTGGAGAATAGTTGCACGAATGACCGTCCTCTGCTGCCAGTTTATGTAGCGACCCATATATACAGTATAATACAGGGTGTCCGAAAAGTTTGGACTCATAGGGGAAAATAGACATTATATTTTTAAAGTGAAACAAACGCATTTTTAATGTCAGTTTTACATATTTCAGGAAAGAAAATACCCTCATGGCTCAGTATACCAATCGAGAGAAGGTGGAACTGGTATTGCTACATGTTTCCGGAAAAAGTCAGAGGGAGGCATGTCAGTTATTTCACGAACATTTCTCGCTCTGGCTTTTCCGGAAAACATGTAGCAATACCAGTTCCACCTTCTCTTGATTGGTATACTGAGCCATCAGGGTATTTTCTTTCCTGAAATATGTAAAACTGACATTAGAAATGCGTTTGTTTCACTTTAAAAATATAATGTCTATTTTCCCTATGAGTCCAGACTGCTCAGACACCCTGTATATGGGATGAATTTCACAATTAAACACGTGAAAATAATAATGATGCAAACCCACCACATGCAAAATTTAAAGCGATTCCAAATCTTTTCATGTATTAGCAGTACACTTCGTCAGGAGATACATGGAAGGCCTTGGGGTCACTATATATATATATATATATATATATTATATATAATATATATATATATATAATATAGTGACCCCAAGGCCTTCCATGTATCTCCTGACGAAGTGTACTGCTAATACATGAAAAGATTTGGAATCGCTTTAAATTTTGCATGTGGTGGGTTTGCATCATTATTATTTTCACGTGTTTAATTGTGAAATTCATCCCATATACAGGGTGTCTGAGCAGTCTGGACTCATAGGGAAAATAGACATTATATTTTTAAAGTGAAACAAACGCATTTCTAATGTCAGTTTTACATATTTCAGGAAAGAAAATACCCTGATGGCTATGTATACCAATCAAGAGAAGGTGGAACTGGTATTGCTACATGTTTCCGGAAAAAGCCAGAGCGAGAAATGTTCGTGAAATAACTGACATGCCTCCCTCTGACTTTTTCCGGAAACATGTAGCAATACCAGTTCCACCTTCTCTCGATTGGTATACTGAGCCATGAGGGTATTTCTTTCCTGAAATATGTAAAACTGACATTAAAAATGCGTTTGTTTCACTTTAAAAATATAATGTCTATTTTCCCCTATGAGTCCAAACTTTTCGGACACCCTGTATTATACTGTATATATGGGTCGCTACATAAACTGGCAGCAGAGGACGGTCATTCGTGCAACTATTCTCCACACCCAATATCGCTTAACTCCTTTGATCGATGGGAAAAGGTGTTACGACATTGACCACGTCGTAGCCCTCAATTTGTCTATTTCATTTACATTCCTTGATAATAATTATCATACTCTGATGTAAAAAATGATACATCCATTTCGATACGTTTCTGAAGTTTGTTCTTGCTACTGAATTATATCCGAGAACTAAATGATTGAAAGCTCGCGTAAGGCGATTGTAATTATACTTGATTTGAAATTAACCCTTTATCACGCAGTGTGACTTTACTGATTTTGTTTTGGCTAACGCCAGACGATTTTATTCAGTCTCGGAAAGAGCTCTGTGCAGTAAAGGATTACGCAAACGTCTCTGAACCCTTTACTGCACAGAGGTCTTTACGAGACTGAATAAAATCGTTTGGCGTTAGCCAGAACAAAATCAGTAAAGTCACCCTGCCCGATAAAGGGTTTATGCTTTTATGTCTTTGACTATACACTATTTTCGTATATGTTAAAATTTTCGTATATGTTAAAATGAATGAAAGAATAACAGCAACGTCCTTTTGTCAAATTTGGACTAAAGCCACTGAGATTCATCCGCGCATTTCGCTTACCATACTACTTTTACTCGTAATTTTCTTCGTGTTTCATTAATACCTTTTAGATTGTCTTTCCTTTTCTGCTAACTTAAGTTCCGATAACAAATCGTTTATTTCTCACATAGTCTTTCTGCCTCATTTCTCCTCTATTTTTCTTGGATATTTTCGATACAAGAATTATAGTATTCATTTTACTTATTTCATAACATAAAAATATATTGTATCACGAATGGACACATTAGTTAAACTGTAGAGTGATAAAAAGAAAATACCATATGTAAATTGCTGCATCACAATTACCGTTAGGCAATCTTTAGGGTACGTGTTTTTAATAAATGCATTTCTTATTGTGGTTCTGTTCCCTTAATCCATCTTTTCAGGTTGTCATGTAGAGGATATTTTCTTTACGATCGAATGTCACGACAGTTGGTGGTTTTAGGTAACGTATATCAAAAACGTTACCTAAATTTACATTTTATACGTTTATTTACGTGCCTCTAGAATAACTATAAAACGTTACTAAAAAATGTTAAATGACTCACAAGTTTTTATCATGTAAATCTCCCAAAAACATTTAGTAAACTTAAGCTTTGTATGTACATCTTAGACGCGTCCTTTTTGGCTATAAATCCTTTACGTAAAATTATTTTCTTCGAGGTTGTATGTTACAAAGATCGTTGGTCTATAAAATGTCTTGCCAAGAACATTTATAAAGAAAAATCACTGCTTTATACAGACTTTTTGCGGACATTTTATAAATATCGCAAATTCTCTTTGGATATAGACTTTTTAACGTTTTTATTTCGTAATGAAAGAAGACGTGCTGCTTTAATTTACCGATACAATACATTAGATATTTTAAGAAATGCCAAAATTACGTCTTAAAAAGTATGATATGGTAACAGACGTTACATAAGGATATTTTCCAACCAATGACATTTTTTGTTGTTTTCATTTTAATTTTTTTTTTGTTAACTTATTTTAGCAACAGTATAGATTAAATGCTTATTACGGCCAGTAAGGGCACATAAACGTTGAAAAACCAAATGTGATTGGCTAATTTTGACCAATTACTGCTTTTTATTCCTCGTAAATGTGTTTTCACATATAAAGTTTGTGAGTTACATTAAACTTAGGAATTCATTGAATTCATTGCTCAGAAAACATCGATATATCTATATACTGTACACACACATATATATATATATATATATATATATATATATATATACTTAGTGACACGCTTCAGGCATTTCTTTATATGGGCATACAGCGCCCTTTGAAGATAACGTCAGAGCATACCCTCGGAGGCACCCGTCTTTTCCCACCTCACTGACACGATAGCTTCCATCATATAATGACCATCGTAACAAGTCTGTCCCTGGCCCTGTGTCATTTATTAACTTATTATTTCCGTTAACTACTTAATTTACCATTGTGCACTTGTCCTTTTGTTATCAATATTAATCTGTAACTTATGCACCTTTCTTACTGTATAATTAATCAAGCACTGTAACGTTAACAACTGTAATTTTATCATTGACTGTTTTGTTTATTAAAGGAAGAAAACTCATTCTATTAATCTCCCTTATTAATGATATAAATTGGTGACCTCAATCAAGCAAACCTTAATTACTTTAACTTAATCTACTTACATTTATTATAGGGCCTACAGCCACTGGCACATATATATATATATATATATATATATATATATATAATAAAGTGGTTACAACTAAGGGTCGAAACGGTATATCTCATAGTTAGTATAAGAATCGTTCCACGTTTAAAATTATGTTTATCACGGCATTACAAAAGGCTAATTAAAAATTATTCGGATCACCTGAAGATCAGAGACCCCCAGCCTCCTTTAGTTAGCTTTATAAGGCTAACTAACGAAAATATCACGACCTAACCTAACCATTCGTCAAAGGCGTACAGTTGGCCTAGCGATTGATTAGGTTAGGTCGTGATATTTTCGTTAGTTAGCCTTATAAGGCTAACTAAAGAAGGATGGGGGCCCTGATCTTCAGGTGATCCAATTATTCTATAACAAAGTCACACGTAGCTTCAGAGCTTTTTGGGGATACGACAGGAATTAGCCCTTTAATAACACTGGTCAACAACAATTTTGTCACAAGGGATTTGATGGGTGTTCTAAGTGTACTTTTTCATGCTGAATCTAAATATGAAATCAGATTTTTTCTATCAGGCTTAGTTTACTTGTGACGCTATGTTCATTTTTTCCTCATTTAGCATGATCACCGGATAAAAAAATAATAACATATTATATATAATTAAGTATATAACAATATTATAATATAAAACATTATTAAAAATAATAAATATAATAATATATTATATTAATTAATATAACTATAATAAAATATATTAATATTAATATGTATGTTGTATTAATTTTTCTGTAAAATTAGTACAATTTATTCCTTTGGGGAGAAAGTTCTGATAATGCTGGCAGGATAAATTTGGTCGGAGCAGCAGACTGCAGGTTGAACATGTTTGTACCTGTTCAGACATGAGCCTAGTTTCTGTGTGTAGAGCAGCTCCAAGTCAGTCTGCTTGTAAATGTCACAGTGTTAACAGCTAGTGTCTGTTGCTTCTTGTTAATTTTACACCAGTGTTGTATTCATATAGATGTTTTGTATGCCGCGGAACTGTCTGAATCATCCTAATTCCTTTTGTTATGTATGTGGTGATCTAACTTTAAAATCCCAGAAACGTAACTTTACACCATTAGTAAAAAAATGCTATGAACTTTATTTCGGATGTAAAGTAGGCGATCAGGACAAGAGTTGGGCCCCTCACATTTGTTGTGTGACATGTGTAAGACTACTTACAGGATGGCTAAACGGTTCACGTCACATGCCATTTGCTATTCCAATGATTTGGAGGGAACCCAAAGATCACACAACAGACTGCTATTTCTGCCTGGTAAATACAAAGGGGATCACTTCAAAAACAAAGAGCCTTATGAAATACCCTAATCTACCGTCTGCAATGAGACCAGTTCCCCACAGTGCTCAACTTCCAGTACCAAATCCTCCTGAACATGTAAGTTTAAGTGATGAGGAATCAAACGTAGCTGTAGCATATCATGAGGAAAAAGATGAAGACATTTCTGATCCAACATTCCAGGCTACCTGTTCCTCCAATCAACCACATTTACTGTCACAAGGAGATCTAAATGACCTAGTTCGTGATTTGAAATTATCTAAGAAGCAGGCTGAACTTTTAGGTTCAAGATTAAAGGGTTGAAATCTACTGCAACGTGACACTAAAGTTTGTTTTTTCCGCAGCCGCCATGATGAATTCAAAGAATGGTTCTCCCATGAAGATGGACTTGTGTTTTGTAAAGATGTTAATTCAGTCATGGGGGCTCTTGGTCATGAACATAACGTGGATGAGTGGCGATTGTTCATTGACTCCTCAAAAGTCAGCTTGAAAGCAGTCCTCTTCACAACGGAAATAAATTTCCTTCTGTACCTATTGCACATGCTGCAAACATGAAAGAGTCATACGACAACATGAAGTTGCTTTTAGAAAAGTTTCAGTATCAGAAATATAAGTGGAATATCTGTGGAGATCTGAAGGTCATTGCACTTTTGCTAGGGTTGCAGCTAGGTTACACCAAGTACTGTTGTTTTTTATGTGAGTGGGACAGTAGGGACAAGCAAAACCACTACGTTAAGAAGGATTGGCCAAAACGCACCTCACTTGTTCAGGCAAGAAAAATGTTGTGAATAGTTCACTTGTTGACCCTGAGAAAGTGTACCTTCCTCCTTTGCATATCAAGCTTGGACTTATGAAAAACTTTGTTAAAGCGATGGATAAAGCGCAAACAGGATTCACATACTTGAGAAATAAGTTTCCCCGGATCAGTGATGCCGAGATTAAAGAAGGCATTTTTGTAGGCCCTCAGATCAGAGAATTGTTAAGAGATGAGAGATTTGAAGGAGAGTTGAATGAAGTTGAGAAAGCTGCGTGGCAGAGTTTCAAAAGTGTCTGCACAAATTTTTTGGGAATCACAAGGCCGAAAACTATCCTGAAATAGTAGGAGATCTTCTTAAGTCTTACCAAGCAATGGGGTGCAATATGTCATTAAATGTTAATTTCTTGGACTCTCACTTGGACTTTTTTCCGGAAAACCTGGGTGCGGTAAGCGACGAACATGGTGAGCGTTTTCATCAGGATATTTCTGCCATGGAAAACCGTTACCAAGGCAAATGGAGCCCCAGTATGCTGGCTGACTATTGCTGGACTCTTAAGAGAGACATGCCTGAGGCAAAGCACAGCAGAAAATCAAAACAAGCTACTTTTTAAACTACAGGTATGTCTTTTCGATCATATTTTAATAAGTATGTAATATATGGGTTTTTAAAAATTAAATTGCATGTCACACAAAAACCAGACCTGATAGAGAAATTTTACAAACTTATTTGGATTCAGCACAGAAAATACTATAAGAATAAGGTATTTTCATTCTTGGGACACGAAAAATTTTTTTTTGTTGCCCAGTGAAATTAATCAATGCTCTGCTTTTCAAATCTCTATTTTATTCGCAGAAGTTCTGTCAGTGAATGCAAAATAGAATAAACAACCTAATTTAGGTTATGTTTCGGAGATTTTGTTATACATTATATGTAAGTCTTTCGGGTAAGAGTTGTAGGAATAAATGTGGCCGCCACAGTGAGAGTTGTGTTAATTGTTAACACAATTCATAAATAACAGAATATTTTGTGAAACTTTAAAGTACAGTTTTGAAAACAACGCTCTGATTATTCCTATCGTATGTAAATGTCACAGAGACGCTACAGATTAATAGGTTATATAATAAAATAGTTTTAATGACTCATTTGCAAAGATCAAAAGAAAAATAATTTAAAATGTGAAAAGAGTCTAGGACTAGCAATAGGGTGTTAGATTAAGTTAGGTTAGCATAGGTTAGATTACGTTGTTAGCTCTTTAGAGTGTCGACTGTTTGGTTTCGTCCACGAAATGACTATAGGTCCCATTTGTCGACTGGCAATTGTGACTTGCAGGCGCAGAAAAAGCAAATTTCAAACATCCTTAAAGATACTTTTATGCACGTCAAAATAGCGAAATACAGGTTCTTCGTTTAGGTAAAGAAAAAATAAATATAAAAAATTAAAATATGATATTAAAATTTTTTTTGATGCATTCTTTTAACTAAATGTCTTCATTGTTTTGTCTTCTGCCAGGCAGTTCGAAGTTTTATCGTGATTGGAGTAAAATTGAAAACACATCAGTTATACAATTAACTCAAACTAACAGGATCATAAACATATTAATTGCGAATGTCTTATGATGAAAAATTGAGGAAAGATCTTAGGACATATATCAGGCCCAAACACATTTCGTATATACAGTATATAAAACATGTTTTAACAAAACTTGCTAAGAAACGTGTTACAAGTATTTATGTCAAATATATTTCTAAACTTGATTAACATAAACATGTTTGCATGATTATAAGTTTAATATTAAAACACATATTACAGTGAAGCAGCCTTAGAAACGAAGATGGATAACTTAGCGAACGAGGTTTAACCTTAAACCCTACCGGGGTACTGGTGTACCCCAGTATCACGTGTAATGCTTGTGTAACTTTTATAATGGGTTGGGATTAAGGGTTAAAACTATGTAGTATCTTTTTTTTATGCAGGAAGGAGGAACCAAGGGCGAATGCCCGCAAAGCCCCCCCCCCCCAATAGAAGAAGAAGAGAGCCAAAATCAAGGTCCAGGACTTCGAAGGTACTGTTTAATCTGGGAAATATTCAGTTAATAACTTTCAAAACCGTCTTCATACGTAACTAAGCCAAGTTTCTGACCAACACTGAAAGCAACTCTTTCTTCCAGGAAATCTCACAAATGAAGAGGTATGCTGCAAAAGGGTTGGCCCCAGGCCGATCTTCAACATTGGTTAAAAAACGACAAAATTAAAAGGAGTATATATATATATTATATATATATATATATATAATATATATATATGAAAATTATTTCACGAAAGTAACACGTGAAAAATATTGTTTTGGAACTTATTAAGCTT
>JAJOZX010011346.1:110000-117630 GCA_023014485.1 Bathynomus jamesi
ACTTCAGGTAAGCTTTTATTATTTGTAATATGTTCGCTTAATTAAAAAACGTAGCGAAATGTGGAATTCGCTTCTGCACTCTTGAACATTCCAGAACATTTTTAAATTTATTAACCATAATAATTTGTTGAATTTTTCTTCCATTTTAACACGTATTTCTATATATTATATTAATATTATATATATAATATATATATAAACAAACAAACAAATCAACTTAATACCTTTTTATATCTGTTTCAGAAGCAATATAATGTCACACAAGAAAAGTGATACTACCATACAGAAGAACAAGGATATCTGGACCAATAATCTGGTGAGATTCCAGCAGTCACATAGAAGAAGAGGAAGTGTGCCTTTAGAAGAAGCTTCACTAGAAGAAAAATGCAGAATGCCACTCCAAATCCAAATCATTGGACGGTACCAGTTTCTTGGAACAGAAATCAAAGGAAGAAAGGAGCGAATAGTGGAAATTTCCAAAGAAGTTACAAAATTATGGAAGAATAAATTGAATTTTCCGCATGTGTCAGATCAAGTAATACGAGCAAAGCTTGACAAGGTGATGAAGACTTATGATGAATGTGTCAGGAGGGGAAAATATGATGCCCTGAATGGACTTTTTGATATCACTAAAGTAAATGGCCAATGGTTATCCTCGGAAGACAAACGACTGTACCACCTTCAAGTGGAAAGCAAAGGAGAAGTGGGGTACTCTACAGGTCAAGTTGCAAGTGAAGAAACGATTCACCCTTCAAAGAGACGAAAATTGCCTGCTGAATCAGCATCAACATCTTACAATCATGTATCTGGTGGTAGTGGTATGAATCTGAAGAGAGCGAGCATGAAGATGAAGATGAGAGTATTACTCCACCACCAGAAGACATAACAAAAGTAAAGTTGCAACCAACTTGGTGACATCCACAGGAGTATCAACAAGTAAAGCCGCTAAAATATGCAAACAGTTGTCACTTGATGGTATTGACATTCCAACACCAAGTCAAGCAGCAATTTACAAGTCAGCATACAAAGAGGCTGCTAAATTGAAGGAGGAAATGATTGAAAATTTACAGATGGAAGAGTGGTCTTTACATTTTGATGGAAAGCGCATTGAGGAAAATGAGTATCAAGTAGTGGTACTTAAAAATGAAAGAACCAAAGTAAAATTGGATGCATTGCGTCTGAAAGATGGCAAGGCTGAAACTATTGCTGAAGGAATTGCAAAAGTTATTGATGAATACACCTTATGGAATGCAATAAAGATGATCGTTGCTGATACAACAAGTGTTAACACTGGGAAAAAGAGTGGAGTTGTTGTCAAATTGCAACGAATGTTCTCAGAGAAGGGTATCTGCAAACCACAATTTATCAGTTGTCAGCATCACATTCTGGACAGGATTCTCCGTTTGGTAATGGACGAAGATCCTAACACCAGTTCTCCAAACATCGAATATCCATTTGTATCCCAACTGGTGAAGAATTATGAGGAACTAAAGGCACAGTTTGTTAATGGAACAGAAGAGGTCCTCGAGAAATCAGGATGGAGAGATGATATTAAGTTTTTGTACCATCTAACACGGGTGTTTAGATTCTTTGAAGAAAAAGGGAATTTTCCTTTGATTAACTTTCAGAAAATTCCAAACATCAGCAATGCGAGGTGGCATTCAAGAGCCATTCTAGCTATCCTTGCATTTATTCTTATACCTACAACAAGGAAGACTTTGGAGAAGGTATGCAGATTAATTTCATACAACTGGGCAGAATATTGGTTTACTAATCAGATGTACAATGAAAATGACTTCAAGAACTTGTCAGAAATATTGAACCTTACAAAAAAGCATTGAACTCATTGGAAAATCACTGGAAGCAGGAGCCATCCCCACTCAAGATACCAAGAAGTAATCAGTGTGCAGAACGTGCAATCAAAGTTATGCAGGAACTGTATGCTGCCTGCAGAAACAAAAACAAACTGCAACTTCGGTTTATTCTAAGCAATAAGCAGTAATATAGTACAAGTATTATAACGATTATGTTGTGAGTTCTTTTATTATATTACATGGAATATGCAATAAAGTTACGTATGCAATAATCGATTTTTTTATTTCGGGGTGACCTTTTCTAAAACGATATTAAAATGAAAGTTAATTTCTTTGTTTTTAGGCAAAGGTTCATCGAATTAAAGTACAGGAATATTAGGTTGTAAAAAGGTTATAACCCTAATATACACACAGTATATAACTAAGCAATTAATCAATTAAGTTACTAAGTCTGAAATTGTAATGTAAATCAAACTTTATAACGAAAACACAAAATTCCGAGGAATGATAAGAGCCGTGATTGGTTGATACTGACCAATCACAGTTGAATTCCAAACATTTACATGAAAAAGTGGTAACAAGCATTTAATCAATTCAAATTTCCTTTTTTCCTTGATTTGACGAATTTATTTCCTCAAGTATTCAAAATTTGTTCCCACTGTTTGTCGCCACATTAAATACACGATTTTTGTGATAGGTTAAAAATATTTAACAAGAATTGGCGCGATTTCAGAACACGAAAGAGAATAATTTTGATTTGGAATTAACTCATTTCATTCGGAATTATGTTGATGTCTGCACAAAATACCGCTTAATACTGCATTACAATAAAGTTTAAAATATTTTTTTTTGTGGTAAGAAGTACCATAATTTTTAATTTTATAATATTAAAAAATCATATTTAAGTAATCAATACGAAACTTGTATTCTATCTATCTATCTATCTATTTATCTATCTACTATCCAATATATATATATATATATATATATATATATATATATATATATATATATAATAATTTTTTTATATATATCGTTCTGAAGTTTTACCAACTTTTCTGTCATAGTTTTATTATAACCAATTTATTGGAAAGGTATTTTTGCAGTAATTTCCTATAGAGAAATAAAATCATATCGAGCGATCTCTTTCTGGCTGAAGTACTGTTTAAAATGATTGTGAATTAACGTAACAAACCCGTTTTTATTAGCTGAATATCGGTAAAAAGAGAATATAAGTGCAGTGTTTATTCATTTTTATGGAATATTAAAAAAAGTTTTCTTTCCCGTAATTTTTAAACTTTTATTTAATATGTAACAATTGCTAAAACCTAAATTTCTCCTTTTAAAGTGTTGAAAAATTTATAATTCTGTTAAAAAAAAAATTAAAAATAACCGTAAGAAAATGCGCAAAAATAGGAGTGTACGAATAACAATTATGAAATATTGGTACCGCTGATTAATTCCACAATCGATGAAACAAAGACTAAATTTCAGACGTTTTCCCAAATATTCCCGATTTGAGCGATACTTTGATAATTAAATAATAGCGAATAATGTCTTCTTTCTAGTTTCACAGATAGATATTCAATAAAGTTGGCTCCTCCTTCCGCTTAGTAACTCCATCTTTAAACCGTTACCTTACGGCACAAAACTAAAAATATCCAATGAACAAACGAAGACTTTTTAAAATTTTCTCATAATTGTAAATTAGTTTTCGGCAAAAAAGAAAAAAGAAAATATCTGCGTTTCATTTAAAAGATTCTTTTAAAAAGTTTGAATATTTGGGTACAAAATAAGAACCTTAATTAAAAAATGGTAATGAACGAGTGATATAGAATTGTAATTTATCTCTTCTCTCTCTCTCTCTCTCTCTCTCTCTCTATATATATATATATATATATATACATATATATATATATATATATATATACATATATATATATATATAATATATACATATATATATATAATATATATATATATATACACAGGGGTTGGACAAAATAATATGAACACCTTGATAATGGCGGTTTTATTCAATATGGAGTTGGTCCTCCTTAGCGGCAATAACAGCTGCAATGCTTCGGGAAATTGATTCATACAGCTTTTGGACAGTGGCTAGAGGAATCCTGAGCCATTCTTCGAGCAAAACCCTGCTCCAGTTCCTCCAAAGACGCCGGCGGTGGGAATCGGCTACTGACCTGCTGCTCCAACTGACACCACAGATGCTCGATAATGTTAAGATCCGGGGATTGTGGAGGCCAATCCAAGCGTTCTACTTCACTAACATGCTCTTCAAACCAGTTTTTAACGACCCCAGCGGTGTGGATTGGTGCATTATCATCCTGGAAGACGGCGCCGCCATTGGGAAACAGCGTTTGGACCATGGGATGGACCTGGTTAGCCAATATGACAGATAGACCTGGGCGTTAACCCTACCATGCAGTACTACAGCTGGGCCAAGAGTATTCCACGATATTGCTGCCCAAACCATCACAGATCAGCCTCCATGCTTAACGGTTGGGGTCAGGCAGTCGGGGTCATAAGCATCTTTAGGCTGTCTCCAGACGTAAACTCGACCGGAACATGGAAATAGCGTAAAGGAGGATTCGTCGGAGTAGACTACATTCTTCCACCGGTCCATTGACCAATTCTTATGGTCATTACACCATTTTCTGCGCCGCTCAATGTTGATGTGCGAAAGGAAGGGTTTGGCAATTGCAGCCCTCCCATGGTATCCAGCTCCATGGAGCTCGCGACGTACAGTTCTGGTCGATACCGGGCTTGCAAGATGCTGGTTAAGCTCTGCAGTCACTTTGGAGCTGTGGTATGGTTCTTTGTCACAATGCGCTTTAGCACCCGGCGGTCTCGATCACACAGCTTCTTCTTGCGTCCACTATTGCATTTGTCGGTGCTTGTCTTTCCATGGTTTTGGTATGCAGACATGACCATAGAGACAGTTCCTCTGGATACATTGAACATCTGAGCGGTTTTCGTCACGATGCACCAGCCATCCGCGCTCCGACAATTTGCCCTCTTTGGAAGTCTGACAGGTCTTTCATAACTGCTAATTCATAATTCACTCAGATCTGTAAAAACAACGTGAGGGTTATAACATGACGTATACACTCTCGGTTACGCATTTAAATAGGTTGCCAGTCATTTGACCGTTTACTTTGGTCTGAGCAGTCCGTAAAGATAACCGGTGAAATCGGCGGGGGGTTCATATTATTTTGTCTAACCCTGTATATTAGCTACCTTAATCTAAACCTTATTTAAGTTAGTAGACCCCAAATATATAGGAATTTTACCTAAAATATTACCGTAATATTAAAACTGCAGTATAATATATATATATATATATCTATATATATATATATATATGTACCTTTCAAATAAAAGACATGTAAATGCGACCTCTGATTCGCTAAGAGCATTACGTCACACTATATATTCACTCCTCATGGTAGTCTCAAGCCCTCGGCTCACGTCTGTCCGAGGTTGCTGGGTTCCTGGCTTGAATTTTGCGCGTTTAGCTTTAAAATAATATATATATATATATATATATATATATCAGTAAAAACCCAAAATCCGTCAAAACTAGAAGCCACGAAGGTCATTCGCTAAAACTAGTATTACCTAGTCAAAACTAGTTCCACCTAAGGCTGTTGGGGAGATCCCAAAATATACGGCTCACATATTACTAAACCTACTTTTAACTATATATTTCAGTCAAAACTAGTTTCAACAAGAGCTGTGTTGGAAAATCTATTTCTGCCTAAAATTTAACAACTAGTCTCAGTCAAAACTAATTTACTCTAGTAATAGCAATTAATTTACTGAAATATTTAAAATATTTAAAAGCTAATTAATTTTGGATACGTCGCAATTAAAGCAATTTGAAGTCTATGTTACTTACGGGGTTGCGATCATTGCACATTGTTTCATACATTCATACGTAAAACAACTTATTGAGGTATTTAAAATATCTAAACGGTTTAGATACCTCACAATTAAAGCAATTAAAGCAGTCGTGATATTTGCGTTAGTTCTAACGAAAATATCACGATTAACCTAACCAATCGTCAGGGGTGTACAGTTAACCTAACCGGCATTCAATTAACCTGGCATTTAATAATTTTCCCGTAGGTTTAGTGAAAATATCACTTAACCTTACATGAAATCTCTGAAACATTTTAGGGATTTCATGAAATTCCTAGTTATACAGATCCTCTGTAAACACACACACACACATACACACACATATATATATATTATATAATATATATATATATATATATATATATATTATATATAAAGCAATATATATATATATATATATATATATATATATATATATTATATATATATTGTAGTAAAAACCGAAATCCGTCAAAACCAGTTTTTACAGTCAAAAGTGGGAACCATCAGGTAGAATGCTAAGTGGAAGAAGTTCTTATCAAATTAATACAAAACGAACATAAAAGAAAGCCCAAACTAATCTCGTATTGATCACGCAAATTAATTGCTATTACTAGAGTAAACTAGTTTTGACCGAGATGAGTTGTTGAATTCCAGGCAGAACTAGATTTCCTAACACAGTTCTTGTTGAAACAGATTTGACTGAAATGTGAAGTTAAAAGTAGGTTTAGTAACATGTGAGCCGTATATTTCGGGTTCTCCCCAACAGCCACATCGCGTTATCAACGCATTTCAATGAATTTCATTTTGTACGATGTAACTCATTCATTAGCTGTGATGAAGCATGTGACGTCATAATGATGTAAATTATTCTTTCAAAAACAATTATGTTAATTCATGTAGAATTACTATTAAACGGGGCATTAATACATTAGTATTAGTACATTTATAAACTTTATCTAAAGTTTATTATTATCATTATAATTTTTGGGATGTTGCAAGAATCATCATTATTCTTACTCATCATCGGTGTTATTTTATTATAATTTTGTTTGTTATTTTTCAGAAATCTTTGGTATGTGCGATTAGTGACTAGTGTTGTAACACCACTTCGCGTCGACCAGTAAAGCTAAGCGATATTGGGTCTGGAGAGTAGTTTGATGAAGGACCGTCCTCTTCCCCCAATTATGTAGCGACTCGCGATTCGGATCCCCCTTAAAACTGTAGGCCCCCTCCGTCGTATGACTTCAGATGATGCGAAGGAGGTTAAACGACCTTTTCATTACATTTTACAAATTCTCGTTAAGGCTACAATTTACGAAAATGTAATTTTTCCTATAAACTTTCTACGAGATGTTAATGTAAAAATAATTAAGTTACCCTTCTCTTATAAAATTATTTAGTACAAATGTAATCCAGCAACAGTTTAATCTACTTATGTAATTCAGAAGTTCTTGTTTGGCACAATAATTTGCAGCTTTGTTTCAAATATTTTGAAATTACATAAGAACTTTGAAGTCATTTGTGAATGTAATATAAGATTGAAGAAAAGAGTCTAGCTGGTTGGAAAAAGTAGCTTTTTAGTGTTTTGCCTAGAAACATTTCAGCCCGGTGCGACGCCTTGCCCTTTCAGATTGTAAATGACGCCTTGCCCTTTTTCAGATTTGTAAATGACGCCTTGCACTTTTTTCGCCCTTTTAAAAATTGTGCCTGTTTATGGTTAAAATGTGCCCTGAAAATCGGCGTTTTTACGCATAGTTCCCTTTTCGTCATAGTTGCCCTTTTCTATTGGCTTATTGGCATTGGGGAGTGAGGGGGGGGGGAGGAATTTCGTTATTTGGATTGAAAATTTGATGGCCATGATATATGAGTTAATAAAACATTTTTTACACTAA
>JAJOZX010011347.1:0-20000 GCA_023014485.1 Bathynomus jamesi
GTCTCGAGGGGAAAAGTGAGCGTCTAATAATATCTTTGATCTCCTTTATTTTGCGTTTGTTTTAAGACACTTTCCCCTCACAAAGAGAAAAGGGGAACAATAAAGGTAAAGAGTGCCAAATAAATAGCAAATAAAGAAAAATAACGTACAGTAACAAAATAATATAATATATATATATATATATATATATATATATATATATATATATATAATTAAATTTACATACAAATTACATTATTATATATATATATATATATATATATGTCCTACTTATGATTCTAAAAGCGAAATAGTCCCTCAGAAGTGCTATAAATCGATAGTTAATATCCAGCAATATCTGTCTGTCAATCTAACTTCGACATAAATAGCGTTGTAACTCATGTAATTCCTTGTAACACAGCTTTTTTAAAGCAAATACACAGCTTTAAGTAAATACCTTCAAAGCATTTACATATTGTAACTTAAATATTTATTTCGCAGACTTAACACAGTTTATTAACACTGACGTGAGCACCAAAATATTAACCAAAATTTTTATTTTTTATATATTTATTTTTTTCCAAAATTATTTTCATTTTTTTTTTTTTTCGCTTTGTCGTGAATGGACGGATTCACAGCACGGAAAAAATCTTCATAATTATTATATGACTATATATATATGAGAGAGAGAGAGAGAGAGAGAGAGAGAGAGAGAGAGAATTTGCTTTGTAAATAATGATAGAGATATAACAAGTAATAATCATCCAATTTTGAATGACTTTGAAAAGGAACTTATTTCTATTATTATTTTTTCTTTTGGTCCATTTTTCTATTACATTTTTTTCAAATTTCGATTACTGTGCGTCATTACTATTATTATCGTATCACAAGTATTCTATGTGTGTGTGTGTGTGTGTGTGTGTGTGTGTGTGTGTGTGTGTGTGTTTATTCATGAATTATTTGTATAAAATTATAGTAACAATATTGAAGCAAATACTATATATATATATATATATATATACGTACGACAACAGTTAATGATAATAATAATGACATTGATAATAATAAAGATAAACTTGATCGGCGAGAGATAAATCCCATTAAAAGATAAGACTGAATCTAAATAAGAAACTTAACATGAAAACAAGATTTTCCTCCAAAAATTAAACTAAACTAAAACCATTTGAGTCATCCATTAAAAGAGACAAAGAAATTCACTAAATTCAAGGAAATTGCTTCTTCTCTCAAACTATTGCGGACGGCGAGACAAACCATGCGACCAAACAACCAACCAACCAACCATGCTACTCACTAACCAACTAGCCAAACAATTAGATGATGCAAGTATGAAAGAAAAAAAAACATCTTTTGTGACGCTTAAGCCTTCTGAACGTCATTTTGTTCTGTTGAAGGCTCATTTTGAAAGATTAATGAATGAGTAACTGATTGGTCCCGCCTGCCATCTTATCACAGTGCAACTCAACAATTTATGGAGTTTCAAGGCGTCTATATATATATATATATATTTGTTCATAATTTTGATGTTAAAAGAAAATTTAAGTATATTTACTACTTAAGCAGTGCCAAAGATGGACTATATATATATATATATATATATATATATATACCATCGGGGTTAAAAACCAGTAAATTATTGTATAACGTCTTGTAATGGCGGAACTGTATTTATATCTTACTCGAAACCTTTAGAAGGAGGAAGCCTCGAAATAATTCTTCATTAATTTTATTAGGAAAGACAAAGGTTTATAGGGGAGGTAATAAATCCCCACTCACCTGTCACAAGGAGGCGGTAATGACTCCGAAGCGCGTATTGGGGAGAACAAGAAGCACAACAGCAGAGGTACCGCCAGGAAAGCGGCAGTTTGTTTCCATAAGGAGACCATCATGAATAATTTACCTTCCTGAAACAGAACTACATTATAGATACTTGTTAAACCTTCAGACTATATATATATATCCAGCTTTGGGACAGGATTCTTTGATGTATTCAATCCGACGTGAATGCAACGAGTTTTTTGCTTAAATTGGGGTTCTAAATATAGTGGGGCTAGGTTGCTTTAAACCCTAGATCCTGTCCCAAAGCTGGATCCTATCTGCTTCACTCTTTGCGAGTGACCCGTTGCCCACGTCGTACTAACATCATGAAAAAGAAAAAAAACTATAGTGTTTGTCACTATAGTGGATTTAATTTTCCCAGAAGAGTTCTTTGTTCCATGCACGGTCTGTGTGTAACATAAAAGATCTCAGGGGACCATATGATAATAAAAACCCATTCTAATAGACAGAGTAAAAGTTGTGATTTAGTATATGTAGGAGAAACTGGAAGAAATATTGAAACCCGTATTAAAGAACACAAATATGCCTTCAGAAGTTGTAATACTAATAATGCCATTTTTTATCACGCCAGCCAAAATAATCATGATATAGATTGAGAATCAAGTAAGGTACTTTATAAATGTAATAATTATGTCAAAAGAAAAATAATAGAATCTGTATGTATAGAACAAGTAGATAATTTTAATTTGTGTGAAGGTACTTATAAGTTGGACCCTTTAATGAGATTCTTGGTAAAAAAAATCCGTTACGGAGTCGGGTGAACGGGTTCTAACCTAAGTGTGAATTTCTTAAAGGTCTCTGGATTGTTTCCTTAATCGCTTTTGGTTCATTCGGGGTTTTTTTTTCGGTAAAATGTAAATGTAATAATGGAAGTAATAAATGTGGAAATAAATATAAATGCAATAACTGTAATAATAAATGTAATAAAATAAATGTAATAATTAGTGTAAAGGTAATAATAATAAATGTTAAAAAATGTAAATGCAATAATAAATGCAGTAATTATGTCAAAATAATAGAATCTGTATGTATAGAACAAGAAGATAGTTTTAATTTGTGCGAATGTACTTATAAGCGGGACCTTTTAATAAAAATGCCCTTCTGGGGTCGGGGGAACGGGATCTAGTCTAGGTGCAAATTTCTTAATGGTCCCTGGACTGTTTTCCCTCTTGTTTTTGGTTCATTCGTTTTTCTGTATCCGCCCGAAAAGGATGCCAGTGGGCATCGAAACTGTTGTGAAAATAAACTGTCTATTAGAGTGGGTTTTTATCATCATATTTTGACCTCCACTTCGAAAAAAGTGAAGTTTTTTGCATTTATCAGGAGACCTCGAACTTTGGCTGTAAAATCCAAAGTTATGGTCAGATTTCAATATTTTTTTCACACCCTACAACTAAGTAAATTTCCTATACAGTGAGCAGATTTCAAAGAAAACTAATGAAAATTACAGATTTATTGAACATTTTTTTATGCCATTGGAAATTTTCCACTTACTCTACTACTACATTGTATGTGCAGATAAAAAGTTGCAAAGTACTCACATATGGTGCTACCTTGATGTTAAAAAAACTGTTCGATATGTTTACCACGAACTTCTACAACCTTTTTCAGTCTAGAACAGAACTCATCTATTATATGGCTTTATTGATTTGTTCTTGTGGTAGCTCATCCCATTTTTCCAGAAGCAGCTGTTGTAAATGAGCGACATTTCTTACTTTGACCCGATAAATTCTCTGTGACAAATTTTTACAAAGGCCGTAATCAACAGGATTTAAATCAGGATTGTTTGGTGGCCACATTTAATACCGCTACCTGGTATTCTTTTGATATCTCCTGTTTTATCGAATTTCTTGAGAAGCTTATCCAAACCTCCCGCAGTTGGCTTACGTTAATTAAAATCGCTTTAATTATCAACTTGAACCTATGATTAGCAAGATTTTTCTGGAATATTCGCCATAAATCCAATTTCTCAGCTAAAATGCTAAAAGATGGCAGACAAACCATAAAATTACCTTGTACTAACATACTAAAATTTCATGGTTCTCTGTACCGTATTTGCCGAGATATGAAAGATTTAAAAGGTCTCCCTTTTTTTTTTTGCCGACCCGACAGTGCAGTAGTAGTGTAAATGGAGAATTTCCAGTGGCATAAAGAAATGTTCACTAAATCGGTAATTTTCATTAGTTTTCTTTGAAATCCGCTCACCCTATAGGAAATTTACTTAGTTGTGGGGTGTGAAAAAAATATTGAAATCTGACCATAACTTTGGATTTTACAGCCAAAGTTCGAGGTCTCCCTTTTGTTTTCCAACCCGATATATATAATGCAAACCCACAAGGAAAAAGAAAAAAATTATTCCAAGCGCTTTCGTGTATTCAACAGCACACCTCGTCAAGAAAAGAAGGGAAAAAGCAAGATGACCAAAATCTATGCTTATGTACATTAAAACAAAAAATATGAAGAGAGATTAGCACAAGGTTAACAAGTATGTACTAATAAAAGGCAAAAGATATTTTAACAAGATATTGTCAATTTTATACATTTTTGAACTGTTATTGAAATTATCTTTAAAATGGCTAAAAACACATTCTAGAATATTCCTTTCAATTATATCTTTGTTTAAAATGAGAACTTTAGAACTCTCCCACTTAATACTATGATTACATCTCTACAGATGGTTAAACACTGCATTAGAACAGTGGTTTCTTAACCTTTTTATCATTGCTACCCTAGCTAGAACTATCCAGGGAAATTAGGATTACCCCATCATAAAAAATATTAATAAAAATGACAAAAGATGATCTGAGGAATGGTTTATTTAATAGCTAATAACCCAAAATATTGAAAATTTTTCCCTCAGCCTGTTAACTCCTTCCCCCCAAAAGGCAGAATTACCCCCCCAGGGGTAATTACCCCCAGGTTAAGAACCACTACATTAGAGTTATTTGTTGTTCTACACGCGTATGTATGCTGTTTTACCCTGATACCTAAAGTTTTAAATATTAAAATTATAACATTTTTGGCTTAAGACTAATTTTTTTAATGAAAAAAATTAATATACTGTATATATATATATACGAAAGCGCTTGAGCACCATTCTGCGTTTTCTTTCCTTCGTGGTTTTATTCATATATATATATATATATATATATATATATATATATATAGGCAACAACCCTGACCTACGTAAAATGAAAAAATAATTTGAAAGGTGTATGTATATATATTTCATTAGGAAATTACAGTTTTAAACCAAAAATGATGGAATTTTATTATTATTTAAGACAGTTTTGTCGATGGTATTAAAGTATTCGACGCGTATGTTTATTCAATATTTAGAAAGGAAATTTAATATTCGACTCCGTATTCCCAAATGGCGTCGAACCAAATCAAATTTTTCATACGAGAGACAGAAAAAGAAGCATCTTTTCCTATGTCGTTGATAGGACAGTCATTCTGTACGTTTGTTAACCTAATTTAACCTAACCGCAGCGTGATCTAAAATCGAACTTATGTTAACCTAGCGTAAAGACTCTTGTTTACAGAATATATCGTTAAGGAAATGTTGTACGGTCGAGAGGGAGAAGGCCCTGCGTAACCTCAATTGAAGTCCCCTCCCCCCCTGTGTATGCCCTCTGTGCAAGACCCATGTGCAAGACCCAGCGTCTCGTTTCTCCATAAAATTTTGTTGTTTTGAGAAAAGCCAAATTCAAAGAAGTCAAATCACAGTAATGATGATTTCCTTTCAGTACTGACGAGCTGTTTACACGTTTTCGTGTTTCCTCTCTCTCTCTCTCTCTCTCTCCTCTCTCTCTCTCTCTCTCTCTCTCTCTCTCTTAACGGTGAAAACCAAATTTCTAGAATTGACGCACCAACGACAGACTATTTTTGGACAAGTATATCGCTACAAGAAACCTCTCATATAAAAATGGTTTCCAGGAATCACATCAAAATATTTGGCTTTCTGAAATTGATATACAGTGTGTGTGTGTGTGTGTGTGTATATATATAAGAAATTCAACATTTTTTCTGATGTAAGTTGATAATGAACATGAACACCCATACATACAGTATGTATAAATTGATGAATGTGTGTTGATGGGCACGTGTTTTCTCTTATACATCAAAGTTTACCGTCTTATCTTTCTGATCTCTACCCGCGCAAACTGTATACCCATATGCAGATCCCCCCTTTATTAAGTAAATCATTTTTGCCTGAAGATGACCCAAACATTGGGAGCAAAATGTCACCAATTTTTGTTTTTATTCTTCAGGGTGTATATATATATATATATATATATATATATATATATATATATATGCGTACAGTTTCGTAAAATAAGCTCAACAAGAAACAAAATTCTTTAAATCATAAAAAATTACTAATTAGTAACGATTGGGTTTTGTTTTTTAACCCTTCCGCTAGGGGGAAAGGGTTAAATGTATGTTAATTGTACGCTTCCCGTATTTGAAGGGTTAAACTTATTACAGTCACTAATGGAAATAAAATATACCAAAGTAAAACAGGATATTACCAGTTACTAATTTTTAATGTTTTTAAAAAAAACTACTTATCTAGGCGAACTTTTTTCCAGAATTGTACATAACATTATCTAAAAAAGAAGCCATTTTACATAGTCCACACGATTATCACTGGGAAAGAGATGTCGTATAATACAAGATACCGTACAATACAATTGAAATACTCCTTTTTTTAACACATTCATACGAACTAACTAAATACTATTTAAGACGCGTAAAAGTGATCCGAATTAATTAACGAGTCGATAATTATTGACGACTACTTTTCGACTCGTTAAGCAATCGATAGAGATTTGAATTCGTACGAGCCGACGAATATTTTAATTCTACGTCCTCGTTAACTTCCGATGCACAAAACTTCCATTAAAAGAGTGAAAAGGGAGAGAATGGCAGGAAAATTATGATTTCAGTCCGTACGTAAAGGGATAAGAATGCCCAAAAGTTAGAACAGTATTCGCACCCTCTATAGTTCAGCGAAATTGGTGCGCGCACACACACACACACACACACACACACACATATATATATATATATATATATATATTATATATATATATATTATATATATATATATATATTGAATGTTAGAATTAAGAAGCGTGTGTGTTTTAGGTAGTCTTTAACCTTCAGCTGTACGTGAGATCCGAACCGCGGATCACTCCTTCATCTGAACGCAAAGGGCGGTCACGCATCCAACTCTATTCAGACCTAATGTCGCTGAACTTCGCAGATTAATGGTCGAAGCGGTGTTACAACATTACCATGACGTAACGCATTAAAATTAAGAAGTGAGAGAGAGAGAGAGAGAGAGAGAGCTCTATCTTTCAAATTTAAATATATTTAAAAACAAAATACTTCACAAATGCGTCCAAACAAAAAATATGACGTAACTGAAGAAAGAAAACCCCCCAAAAGAAGTTTAATGAAAACAGAACTAAATCTAAGGTAAATAAAACTTTGGACAAAACTGAGCAAAAATAAGACTTAAAACAAATATCATCCTAAGTTTAAAATGTTTTACTATTTCGCAAGAATAACCATTTACAAAACAAAGTTTTGGATCTATTTCCATAACAAAGGTTCCATTGAATTTAAAAATTACTTTGAGCTTAAATATCAAAGTAAGGGTAAATTTACTCAAATTTTACCTTGGAATTCTTGAAAGTTTCGCTGCTGCTACACTTAGAGAGAGAGAGAGAGAGAGAGAGAGAGAGAGAGAGAGAGAGGAGAAGGAACATATCAGGTGAGGGTGGAGATTCTGGTTGCCATGACGACGCAACCAGCAATGAATATATTTGCAGACGGCACGAATAATTTGTATTGGCTCAGCATACAAATAGAGATGAAAGTTGACTCTGTACGCAGGTATGCAATACACAAGTATCTGTATAAATTTCTAGACGTTCAGTGTAATACATATGTGCACGTATGAACGTTTTGGATTTTTTTCTGAACGACTTTATTTCTACTTTCCTCGGGTTTCGTTTTTGTGAAGTACACACACACACACACACACATGTGCGAGCATACCTAATACATACATGCATACATGTGTCTGCACGAGACCACTTTGTAGAAAGAAAGAATATTCATTTGAACGTTTGAAAAAATGCAAAGCAACAAAATAAATTAAAATTTAGTAACGAAGCGCTTTCGTGTTTATTTTTGAAGGCGAAAGTGAAAATATTATTTAAAATAATGGTTTGGAGAATATAAATAAATATAGATAAATATAAATAAATATATATATATATATATATATATATATATATATATATATCAGTAAGAATTATGAAAATATCAATGCTCTATTTAATCTTACTTGATTTTTGTCACTCCTTTTGTATATATGTATTTGTTTATCCTACACAATCACAGAGAAAAAAAATCACTAATTATATGTAGACAGTTCTTATTTTCTGAATCACAACCGCAAGATTACTTTCAACAACACCGTCAACAAGATTGTATAAGCTCACAATAATACCTCAACTCGCATATCAATGGATTATATAGAAAATGGTTAAAAGACACACCTCCGTTTCGACCAATAGAAAACAAGTAACGATAACCCACTAACCAATAGGAGAGTAGAAATTATCGCACACCCATAAACTGACCAATCGTATCGCATTATTATTTTTATGTTAAAAAAAATATTACTCATAGTATTTCGTCATCAACTTCCTTCCAGATTATTCTGTTTTTCAAGAAAAATTAATATTTTTATTTATTTAATTTTTTTACTAATGTTAATAAAAAGTCCCGAGTTATAATTTACGTCATTTGGTTTTTCAAGGAAATTTTTGTGTTACCGACGTCAACAGCCGTTTCAAACTTTTGTCAAAATTGAACCCATACAGCTATGAAACCACAGAATAAATGCTAAATGTAGTTGCGCTTATATATATATAATATATGAGAGTTGACCTTAAAATTTCCAGACAGTGACGGTAGATGTCACAAGAGGAATGCGTTGATATTTTCAGATCAACCCTTGTGTGTTCTAGCTAAGCGCGAACGCGCGCACACGCATACACACATACGCAATGCGCATCTCCGAATAAACGAGGTACCGAATTTTTAAAGTCTATATAGTATCTCACAAACAATTATTAACTAAACCTAATTTAATATTAGTGTCATCGAACCGAGAAGGGCTCGATAAGTGTTTTGGGCATAAGTGAGGTCTCGAAGTGGGGGTGGGGTCCTGTTAATTCATTAAATAGTTAGGTACCCGCTAATCTAGCCAAGCCTAACCTAACCTAACTAAATCTTAACTAATCTAACCTGATCAGGACCAAAGAGATCTTTTTTTCCGATAATAAAACTGTGGTACTTGTAGGTTATCTCCCCCACCCCCCACCCCCGCCTCCACCACCAATTTTGCCAGAATATTTTTGTTAAAAGTAAAGAAAATATCACGACTTAACCTAACCAATTATCAAGGACGTACAGTTGATCTATTAGTAAATAGTAAATACTATTCTAGAAACAAACAATGTTATAATTAATAATAGATCAACTGTACGCCCTTAATAACCTAACCAATTATCAAGGGCGTAAAGTTGATCTATTATTAATTATAACATTGTTTGTTTCTGGAATAGTATTTACTATTTACTAATAGATCAACTGTACGCCCTTGATAATTGGTTAGGTTAAGTCGTGATATTTTCGTTAGTTTTAACGAAAATATTCTGTCAAAATTGGTGGGGAGGGGGGGGGGGGGGGGGGAGATAACCTACAAGTACCAAAACTGTTTCTAGATTTTTGATTTAAAGTATGAAAGGGGCCTTTTCCCAAATTTGGACTGTTTCCTATTTTTTTGAAAATAAGATATTTAATGTAGATTTTTACGCTGATTTAAAAAATGTAAGTTTTTTTTTTTAGAAATTATTATTTTAAAAGTTACACGATGTTCTAGTTTACGTATAGTTACTATTTTAAAAGTTACATGGTGTACTTGTTTACATATAGTTACTGTAGAAAAATCTTTTGCATGTATATATTGATTTGTCATATTGTTAATACTATTTTTGGAGCTATTGAAGAATAGGGACCCCAGCCTTCTTTAGTTAGCTTTATAAGGCTAACTAACGAAAATATCATGACCTAACCTAACCATTCGTCAAGGGCGTACAGTTAACCTAACGATTGGTTAGGTTAGGTCGTGATATTTTCGTTAGTTAGCCTTATAAGCCTAACTAAAGAAGGCTGGGGTCCCTATTCTTCAATAGCTCCCTATTTTTGATAAATTTCAGCTTTTCTATAGATATTAGATAAGTATAAAAAAAATGGTACTTACGTATTATCGGGCCAACAAACTGTTTATTATATATTTTTGCTCTCATTTTCGTTTAAACTAACGAAAATATCACAACTTAACCTAACCAATCATCAAGGGTGTACAGTTGACCTAACCGGGCATTCAGTTGACCTAACTAGCTACGAAAAACAAAATAAAACTGAAAATGCCCGGTTAGGTCAACTGAATGCCCGGTTAGGTTAATTGAATGCCCGGTTAGGTTACCTGTACGCCCTTGATGATTGGTTAGGTTAAGTTGTGATATTTTCGTTAGTTTAAACGAAAATGACAGAGCAAAAATACATAATAAACAGTTTGGTAGTCCCGATAATACGTATGTACCAAAAAAATCTAATGTAATGGAAGAACAAAATTTTACAATCGTTATTTTTGAAAACTGAAGAAGAACTGAAATGCTCGCAAAGCGAAGGAATTATGCCAATGGAGAAAAAGTGTTCAAAAAAAGCATTTTATGTGTGTGAAGAAAATCGAAAGCCTATTTAATTGGAGTTGTCAAAAAGGAAAATGTAATGAAAAAGTAAGTGTCCGAAAATGGACATGGACGGAAGGCACAAACATGCCTAACCTAACCTAACATAACTTAACCGAACCTAACACAATCTCTAACCTAATGTAACCTAGCTTAGCGTAACCACACTAAAGCATACAATAACTCTTGTATTAGTTTTCAGTTGTATTGTTATAGTTTTTGACCTAATACAAAATTACAATAACAAACATAACTTTTGAACCGCTCATTTCTCCTCTCCAAAAAAAGACTTACATTTTTGAAATCAGCGTAAATATCTACATTCTTACATCTGTGAACTTTCACACACTTGACGTGACTTATGCCCAGTTGCCTACGCGCTCGAGCACACACACACACACACACACACGCAGCTTTAGAATCATTTTAATAAACATTAAATCATTATGAACAGCGTTTCCGTTGTAAGTTAATTTATTTCGTCATCCATCCGGTATGATCGTAACTTCGAGCAAAGAAATCACGTCCGCAAGAAAAACCTGTCTTGCGTCACGAACAATCATTTTTGTTTGTTTTTGTTACATGAACCAGCAAACCAGTGGTTCTTAACCTTTTTATTAGGCTGCGACCCAAATTCTGGTCGCGGGGCTAGCTCGGCGACCCATGCCTTCAAACAGTTCACTTCGTAATAGATAATAAAATAAATAATTAATGGTAAAATGATTAGAGATAACATAAATAAATGATAAATGACAAATGACAATTTAATAACCCAATCAAAATGGCTTGGCGACCCAATTTTGAGTCGTGACCCAGGGGTTAAGAACCACTGTAGTAAGCCATCAGATATGGTTAAATTTATTACTATGAATAACTTACCGATCACTTTATCTGTCCACTAATAAAGGTTAAAGGTTGATCGTAATTTTTTTCCTCCAAATTTTAACACATGGAAAATTGCAACGGTTAGCGACGAGACAAATGTATCTCCTGCATATGACAGACAGAGTATAAATAATGAATTTGTATACTATGTATATAGATACACATTTACATCTGTATATACATGTGTGTGTGTGTGTGTGTATGTGTGTGTGTGTGCACGCGCACACATATTCACATGGGTTTGAACAAAGTTAATTTATCATATTTACCAGTTATGAGCAGAAAAAGAAAAAATGTCTGGGTTTCCAAAAGATGCCCTACGACATCTGATCGACTTGACATTTTACCCAAATTATTATTAAGTTAGATTAAATTAGGTTAGGTAGGTTAGGTTAGGTTAAGTTAGAGTTTTAGAGTGTAGATATTTTGATCTTGTCAACAAAATGGGTATAGGTCCGTTCAAGGAACGAGCCCTCCTTGGTCGAAGGGTTAGAGAATCCGAACTAATGTAAAATTAGATTAGGTTAAGTTATCAATGGGCTTTTAAGTGCAACAACCGCACTTAAATAAGATGGTAAATGAAAAGTCAATAAAGTAGGAAACTAGGACCTAGTGGAACTCCGACACATGTGTGTGTGTGTGTGTGTCTGAAGTATAATGCATAACATAAACAGTCTGCTCTAGAAACAATTCTAAATTCTTCGTTTGCTATTCTAACAAGCCCATTTTGACAAATAACATTGCCAAAACAGCAAACATTCTCGTAGCAGAAGGTAACAGAAGATTATATAAATCAATAGTAATGGATGTACAGGGAATGATTGTTAGCGGAGATGCGAGCAAAGCATTATTCACCTTAAGGGAAATAAGGAACATACACTGAAAAATACAGAGAGGGGAAAAACTCTTTTGTATGTAAAATAATTCTGTATTATGTTTTACGATACGTGAAACAGTTTATTTTCACCGCTGTGGAAAAACTTTTAATTGATTTCCTCCCCCCCCCCACACACCAAATAAAGGGGTATCGTGTATAAAAATGGATTTGTTAATATAATCAAAATGTTACTTTGAAATAGTCTGATATTCATTTATAGTTCAAATGGACTAACTATATATATATATATATATATATATATATATATATATATATATATATATATACGTGTACAGCCATCTGCTAAGAAAATACATGACATAATAGGCTTATATTATAAAGTAAAATATACTAAGAAATTAATAGGCAGGCCTATGCCTCTTCAATATATCGAGCTGAGGTTAATCTAAAACAAAGACTATGGTAGGCCTCAGCTAGGCTAGAGTTACAATTTGGCGTACTATATATATATATATATATATATATATATATATATATTATATATATATAATTCTGGCACTTTCAGATTATATAACGTTCGGATTAAGGTGGCACAGTATCTCTAAACCACAGTTGTTATTTTTCACAGACTTGAAATTCTCTTCAAAGGCACACGTTATTACTATTATTTATTTATTTAAATTTACAGGGTGTCAATAAATTATCTTTACATAGTCTTTACAAAAGGGCTTGAATTTGTAAAGATGATTTATGAAAACCCTGTATAATCTCTCTCTCTCTCTCTCTCTCTCTCTCTCTCTCTCTCTCTCTCTCTCTTGAAACGTCCTTGTATTCCTTTACTTGGCTCTTCTCGTCCATTTAATGAATATCAGGGAAGTTTAAAGGAAAATATGTGTTCCCTTTATTTTATAGGACAAACTCTGTCCATTTAATGACTTTTGTTACGTGCAACATTGCTTCCTTGAATGCAGGGATTTCAACCTAAAATCTTCCCATTAACACTGTCCGTATTAATGGATATTACGAGGGTACTTCAATAAGTATCCGTACTTTTTGTTTTAGTGATAATATAGTGTATATAATACAGGGTGGGCCGTAAGTTTCCATACATAGGAAAAATAAACATTTTTTTATGGACAACCATTTTTATTTATATAATATGCTCTACATGGTTGCCATTGTTTTGAAAACACATTTCAATACGTGTTCCCCACTGTTGATGAACACGCATTAGCACAGTTGACGTTATGCTTGTAATGGCGTTGGTGATACGTTCCTTTAGATGATTTATGTCTCGTATCTTTTCCTGATACACCATGGCCTTCAAGTGCCCCCAAAGATAGAAATCAAGGGGGGTGAGATCTGGGATCTGGGAGGCCACTCCACAGGACCACGCCGACCAATCCAGCATCGGAAACTGCTGCTGCTGATCCAAATACCGACGCACGTGAAGACCATAATGAGGTGGAGCTCCATCTGCTGGAAGTAAACTGGGAAGTTACCTTCCTCGTTTAGCAGGGATGGGAAAATCTCTTCTTGCAACATGTTAAGATACCTTTCGGCATTAAGATTTCCACTGACAAAAAAAATTGGTCCAATAATTCTGTCACCCCATATCCCGGCCCACACCATCACTTTACCGGCACCTTGCATCTTCGTCGGACTCAGCCAGTTAGGGTTAGCATTACTCCAATAACGTATGTTTTGCCGATTAACCTCTCCATTGACGTAAAAATTTGCTTCATCAGTAAACAAGATCTTACAAACGCATATTCTTAGGGTATCTGAAACAAAAACAAACGTTTAAATTTTCCTATGTATGGAAACTTACGGCCCACCCTGTATATACTCGTAATAACGAGCCAAACTGAGATCTATAAGCTTATTTAGGCTTATTTAGGTTAGCAACAGTATAGGCTTATTTAGGCTACTCGTAGCTGTCACATATCGTACGAGTAGTGAGCATGGCTGCGCCGCTTTCAATTTGTACTCTGGAAGAACAGAGATCCGTGGTTGGTTTTTTGTGGGCAGAAGGTGTGAAAGGAGCTGAAATTCACACGTGTTTATGTGCTCAGTATGGGAATAATGCGTTACCACGGCGAAGTGTGTACGAGTGGATTCAAATGTTCAAGGAAGGTCGGACATGTGTGACAGATGCTCAGCGCTCAGGACGACCGTCAACATCAACCAGTGGTGACAAGCAGGAAGAAGCCAGAGCCATGATTTTCGATGACAGAAAATTAACAATAAAAGAAATTGCATCTTCATTAGACATCAGTCAAGGGTCAGCCTATTCGATAGTTCATGACATTATCGGCTTTCACAAGGTTTGTGCAAGATGGGTGCCCAAACAGTTGACAGAAGAGCACAAGCGTAATCGTATGGACATCTGCTCTCGTCTTTTGGCGCGGTATCATAATGAAGGTGAAAACTTTTCGAGCGCATTATCACTGGAGATGAAACCTGGATCCATCACTATGAACCAGAAAGCAAACGACAGAGCATGCAATGGAAGCATCCAACATCTCCCGTTGCAAGGAATTTCAAAGCGCAGCCGTCAGCAGGTAAAGTTATGCTAACACTGTTTTGGGATACACGAGGCCCTATCCTTGAACATTATCTAGAGCGTGGAACTACAGTACAAGTGCATCGTATTCTGACATGCTTCGGAATGAGTTAAAGCAAGCAATTCACACAAAACGGAGAGGGAGATTGTCGGAAGGTGTTATTCTGCTACACGACAATGCGCGCCCATATACCGCTGCACAGACTAGAAAATGCTTCAAGAACTTAAATTTGGAGTTCTGACCATCCAGCCTACAGTCCAGACCTGGCACCTTCGGAGTTTTACCTGTTTGGACCACTAAAAGACGCTTTGAGAGGTCAGCGATTCCAAGGCGATGATGACCTGAAGGAGGCGGTGCATGACCTGGCTACGCACACAGCCAAAAACATTCTTTTGTGATGGCATTAAGAAGCTTGTAGATCGCTGGACTATGTTGAGAAGTGATGTGTTTTATCTACAGATGTGAAAATAAAATTATGAAAATAAAAGTGCGGATACTTATTGAATTACCCTCGTATTTCGCATTAAGATGTAAATAACTTTGGATCACCTGTAGATCAGGGCCCCCCAGGCTTCTCTAGTTAGCCTTAAAAGGCTAACTAACGAAAATATCACGACCTAACCTAACCAATCCTTAGGTCAACTGTACGCCCTTGACGATTGGTTAGGTTAGGTCATGATTAGGGCGGTCAAAAGTCAATAAAGTCAAATTGTTTCCTATGGGGCACTTTTCGCTGAAACGACTGAAAATGCATAAAACAACCTGTAGGGGGTATATTACCAAAGTTAATAGGTCAACCAAAAGTCAACATTTACCTGTTAGGTCAAAAAATAGCATGAGGTAAATAAAGTCAATTTTTTGGAATAAATAATTAAAATAACTAAAATTGGCATTGCTGAAACAGGAACTCCTCCAGAACCGATTGTAACACGTTTGTGCAAGCTGGCTGAACGCTGCTTTTTATTATGCAGACAATTTTCCAAATGTGAAGACAATTGTGGAAAATTTTGAAGATGAAGGAATCTTGTTCAGAAGCTGAAGAGAGTGTTGCTAATGAAAACTGCCAAAGCAACTAATGTCAATCAAAATGAATTATAGTTTGATTGCTAGCTTAGTGACTAGGATGGAAGCATCTGATTGCACCATTAGAGAGGCATATGAAACCATTTCTTCTATCAACCATGGCGAAGATATGTGTTCAGTCAAACAATACATTGAAACAAGACTCAGACAAATGGTATTTGTGAAATAATTAACCTCGTAGACCTGAATCTCACCAACAGTTTATGGTCAGCTTTTGCAATCTCAACCAACAACTGCCGCTGTAGAGAGATCTTTCTCCATGCTTAATAAATTAAGTAGGATGGCAATTTTTTGCCAGAAAATGTCGGCAAATACTTCATAATTTACCACAATCGGTCAACTGATGTGAAGAGCAAGAATAAGTTTAAAGTATCGTTTTTATTATTGAAGTAAAGGCAACTTTATAAGTCAATTTTTTTCAATTCGTAAGGTCACTTTCTTAATTTTTTCGGTCAACTTTTGACTGCCCTAGTCATGATATTTTTGTTAGTTAGCCTTATAAAGCTAACTAAAGAAGGCTGGGGGCCCTGATCTTCAGGTGATCCGAAATTATTACTGCGTAAATTGGTTATCACTGCACACTAAAATTAGGTATGGTGTAGATAATGTATAGGAAATAAATTGAATACTGTTTATATAAACAGTCAGAGGGTTAGAAACTAGAACAGCGAGTGCTCAGGTTAACTAATGCGGCTCATTGCTCTAATTCCTGTATTATTCAGTATCATCGGAATTCGACCCCCCCCGACCTCACTGTCTTCATTTCGCTTATAGAGAAACGGTGTAAACCACTGATGAAAAATTAAGAAAAGACAGTTATTGAAAAACTGGGGACTGAGAACCAAATACAAATGATCTATTTGCATAGTCCACAATGTCTCATTGAGTTAACCTCTTACCGCGTAGTGTCATGTATAACACAACCACAATATAACTTAAAAATCACATATACTCTTTTCATAAAGAAATCTATATCTGTGAGGTAGGAGTTAAGGCAATGTCTTCCTCGCTAAGCAGCGCTTCGAGCCCCCCACTGGTTCTTAGTTTCTTAATAAATGACTTGTACTCATTTTCCCTCCATTTCTGCTTTTTAATCTTAAAGTTTCACGCTTTTATACCAAATGGAAGAGCTGTAAACGTTACTGTAATGAGTTTCAATATTACTGTAATTATTTTATAAATTTTATATTTTAAAATTATTATGCATTTTTATATTACATTTTAAATTCAGTAAAAAATAGTTAGCTGAGAAAAATACAAGACCTTTGCAATAACCCTATTAAATATAATACCTAAAACGATGATATTTTTTACTTTAGAATACTGTCGTTCTTTTCAAAGCGTATCGAGTCTAGACCAAAGAGGTAGAATTGATATCGAAATATTTCGCATTGTAATGAAACTTTTTAAAATTTTATAGTCTACACATTTCATGGATAAAAGAAGGGAGAGAACATTAAGCTTGTGTGTAATGTATTGGTTTGTTGTGAAGTGTGTAATGCATACATTTTCTCTTATATGCTACTATTTTTTAACATGCAATATTCACAAATATATATTTCATTCTATTATTTTTTACGTCTTCAACATTTTTGTAAACTTCGTTGTTTTTCATATATTTACAACAGCGGTAGCGAACGCAAAATATAAACAATAGATTCACTTGCAGAAACGATATTGCCTTATTTCAACAAAGTTTATTTTGTTGTTAATTTCTTATGTTGAAAAGTAGGATGGCGCTAATAGCCAATATGGTGAATGCTCCGCTGGAAAGAATATTTACATAACTTAAATATTAAGTCACTATTTTTCTCCAGGTAATTTTCAATTCTAGGGTTAAAGATTGAGGGGAGGGGAGGGGAATGGGTATAGGCGTTGAGAAACAAAACAACCGTATATAACTTATAATGTATCTATATCTATTAATTAAGGAGAATCTGCAAACAAGGGCTCATTTATTCGGAAGGTTAAGGCATATTTGCAGTTTCATTTTGCTTATACAATACGTCAATAATCTTAGGTATAAATTTTAATTGATATCTCTCCATTCATACGTTATCTGCAGCTTGAGCTAAGCAGCGAATCGGGAATGGGGGAAATTCCTTTTTATTTTCATTTCCACTTACATTTTGTGTGTGTGTGTGTGTGTGTGTGTGGACAGTAGCGTGTCTCGAAAAACCAGTGAATATGGTAACCAGTCATAAAATGCAACGGCGTAGCATAAGACTTCTTTCCAACACTGGTTATTTGGTGCTACTGTAGTATGCGGTCTACCTACGATTGGTTAGGTTTAATCATGATATTTTCGTTAAAACTAACGAAAATATCATGACTAAACCTAACCAATCGTCAAGGGCGATTGACAATAGGATGTAAACAAACAATTAGTAAACAAGATAAGAAGCTATAATTAAAAGGTAGACCGCCGAATCGTAGGTAGACCGCATACTACAGTAACACCGGTTATTTTTTGCTCTCTTGTTTCCTGGAATTTTATTCTTTTAAAGAAATTTCTTCCGTAACTACATTATTAGACAAAATAAGGCCCTCATAGGAAGAAGTGGCTAAACGACAAAAGTAAAACACGCCAGAAGGACGCAGTTAAAGTCGTACCGAATTTGAAAGTTGTCATAACTTTTAAACTTCTGAAAATATTTCAACGAAATATCCTCAAAAGTTGAAAAGTTATGCCAACTTTCAAATTGGTACAACTTTATAAAGCTTTTTCTGGCTTTTTTTTACGTTTGTCGCTTAGCCACTTCTTCCTATGAGGGGCTCATATTACAGTGTGCTAACTCTTACATTATTATAACCACTGTCATCGGGAGTCGAACCCCCGGCTTTAGTGTCTTCATTTAGTGGTTTTAGCCTATAGGGAAACGGTATTATCCCTTGAGATACAGTTGCTGGTTCATGACGATGAAACTAGCTGAACATGACGTCAATTATGCTTTGTCAGAAAGTTATATTTAAAGTAAAACCGAAAATATGTTCTTTTGTACATCGTGACGTCATAGGCAGAAAGATATTTTCTGTATAAATGAAACGGAAAGAAAGTATAATTTATTAATGGAATTCCATTTCCAACGATTAATAAATAGAGATTTTTATTAAATAAAGGGATTTTTATAGGTACAATTCATATCTTTCCTTCCGTAAACTACATCCTATGACGTAATGTCGCTTCCCGTCGATCAGGAAAGTTAAGCGACATTAGGGGTTTGGATATTAATTGGATGGGGTGACCGTACTTTGTATCCAGATAATGCATTGACCAACAGTGGTTCGAATCCCAAGTAAAGCTGTAATAATAGGTTCCCTCCGTCCTAAACACCTTTGCTGTTACGAACTAGGCTGAAAAGGACCTCAAGATATCTTGTTCTTTCTTTCCGTTCAAGTTTGAAAACCTTGTAGAACAGTGGTTCTCAAATTTTTTGAATCACTACCTCACTTTCACATGGATGATGGATACCTTCATAATGACTCCCCACCCTACCTGTACCTCACATAAAGCCAGTCCTAGTTTTTGCCATGTCGTTTATTTATGCATTTTCTGTACTTTAGAAGTACTTGCAGAGTACCAAATTACCCCACTAAAAAAGCCAAATTAACCCCCCAATGGGATAATTTAACTCATAGTTTGGGAAACGCTGTCGTAGAAGAACCGTGGTGTGTATATATACTTTTCAATGAAGAGGGTCAAAATATTTGAATGTAATTTGTATATATTAATTTAAACAATTTAAATAGCATTAAGAGGGGAGGAGGAGCGACAAGCTTGACCTTCGAGAAATAAGGAATCATCGCGCGGAGCCTTTGAAAGGTAATGGAATACAGTATATATAATATATAAAATATAGTTATAATATAATATTTATTCTGTAATCATTATATATATATATTATATATATATATATATATATATATATATATATATATATATTATATATC
>JAJOZX010011347.1:27500-117500 GCA_023014485.1 Bathynomus jamesi
AGAATATAGAACAATATAGAATAACAACATAGAATATAGAACAATATAGAATATAGAACAATATACAGTAACAATACAGAATTACGACTAAACAAGTATTTGCTAAGTACGAACACGTAAATTACATCAAAATATCAAGTACAAAGATTTAGGAGTGTTGTCAATAAATGCAGCAGAGGTCAGAGAACACTACAATATTAGGACTGACACCTGTAAAAATAAATTAATAATGAAAATTATTTACACCAGTTTTCGTATCAAAAGAACAGACATCATGTTCAGTTCAAGAAAGAATTTGATTTAACCAGTAATTGAATACTGCTCTGTTCTCACGAGTCGGTACAGGAAACAAGATATTGCGTATACTGAAGCCCTTCAAAGAAACATTACGTCTAAATAACAAAAACAAAACATGGAGATATGTCGTGTTTTAAATCTATAAAGACACCGTAAAGCTTAAATAACAATTTACGCCTGGCAACTACTTAAAAAAATTAATTTCTAATTGATAAAAGTAAATAAAAAACATATTGGAATTATCGTACAGGAATAGTTTGTTTTGTTTCTAAGGCAGCAAGAAAGGAGACTTGGAAACAAAGATGGCTAACTTATTTATTATACGAGGCCCAAAACTGTTATTATATTATCGAAGGAGCTGCAAAACTCACACAATCTTCAGTTAATAACATTAAAAACAACTTGGTAAAGCTTAAAATTAAATTCCCTGACGCGTGGCAAGCTACGAGGGTAGAACGCGAGAGAAACTAACTCACTCATTCATCAGGTTCCATTATCTTGAGCATGTGTTCGACAACAAAGGCAAAAGTATGATATAAGTTAAATGAAAAATAAAACACTTTAAAAACGTTATTGATGAAACGGAGAGTTTATTTCATAAAGAAAAGTTTTAAAAGATATAGCAACACAAAACCTATTAATTTAACTTTACTTAATTTTTACCACATTAAACATAGGTTTAAGGAGCTCTTAACATCCTAAGATACATTAATGCAAACTTAAATTGATAAGTAACCGAACTTAAATATATATTTTCATCTCAGAATTAATCACTTCGGGGCCACCAAGCATGCGCAAGCAAAGCACAGTTCAAGAAACCTTCAATATATTTCCATTCACGCAGTAAGTAAGTAAATCAAATTCATATTAAAATTCATATTCAAATTCATATTAAAATTACTTGGATATTTCATACATTCTTTAACCCTTTAACGTTATGAAGTGTGTGTATTTGAAAACTACCAATTTGTACCAGTGGTCTTGAAAGGGTTAAAACGCTTTCATTATTCTGTCTGACGCCTGGCAGCTCAACTATCTATTGTCCGTCAGGAGTTAAGGCTTTTGTGGTTCGGAACCCACGTAAAATTGTAGGTCCCCTCCGCCACCACGGAGGACATGCACAATACACAATTATGAACACAGTTAGGTAGACCAACCATGAGTGGATCCCAGGGTCTTTGTTGGTCTGAAACATTATAAAATATACACTCACACACACACACACACACACACACACACATACACACATATACATATATATATATATATATATATATATATATATATATATATATCTCGGTTACCCAAAAATCGAGAAATCCCTCCGTCATTTCTCGAATTTATTGGAAAAGAAAATCCTGAGAGAGCAGACTGAATTGGGAACAAAAATAAGAGCGAAGTAAACACACTCAAAGCTCCTTCTCAGGTTTTGTTGTTGCTGAATTGAGCGGATAAATCAATGCCTTTCTTTTCTTTCCATTCTCTAATATATATATATATATATATATATATATATATATATATATATATATATGAAGTATAATCATCTGATTTTGTTTCTTTATGTGTATTATGCTGTCTTGATGATGAGTCTTGTCGTTGATAATAATAATAATAATAATAATAATATTATTATTATTATTATTATTATCTTATCATGCATTTTGAAAATTATAATTTTGTGCAGTTCACACACACACCACCACACATTATATATATTATATATATATATATATATATATATATATATATATATAGAGAGAGAGAGAGAGAGAGAGAGAGAGAGAGAGAGAGAGAGAGAGATAATGCTTTGAAACTACAGGAACCACAGTCCAGCGCGAGAAATGAAAAACCGCCCTTGTCCTCACCATCTCTGCAGGAGGGATGTTCGCTTCTGCAGCAGTTGTTCCTGACAAAGAAGCCGACTCGGAGAGCATCGCGCGCCATCAAACGGCACACGCTCTGAAGCAGTCTGCCCATGGAAAGCAGAAATAGGAAAAGGGTGCCTTTCATTCCATATATATATATATATATATATATATGGAGATGGAAGTGGAAAACCCAGACGAATTCCGGCACAAACCTATTAATGGACTTCGAATTCACGGAAGGAGATGTAATTACGGCCTTATCACAGATGCGAGACAATTCAGCGCCACGGCCAGACAAATGGAGTGCCACGTTTCTGAAGAAACGCAAAGAGAGTATTGCTAAACCACTATACTTACTATGGAGGAAATCACTCGAAACAGGACAAATTCTACTCCCCTTAAAGAACGGGAACATTGCTTCCCTTTTAAAGGTGGTAACAGAGCAATGCCCAAGAATTATCGGCCAGTGGCTCTCCTCTCACACCTTATAAAGTATTTTGAACGTATAATTAGAGGCAAAACTACCTACTACCTCAAGAAAAAGACTTATGCAACCCAAATCAACATGGCTTCAGGGCTGGAAGATCATGCCTATCACAGCTACTAGACCACCAGGAGAAAATATTGCAAACATTGTGTCATGGACAAAACATAGATGTAACTGTACGGACTTTGCTAAAGCCTTCGATAAATGTGACCATGGAATCATAGCACACAAATTTAAGAATACAGGAATTACTGGAAAGCTAGGAAGGTGGATATTTAATTTCTTGACGCAAAGAACACAAAGAGTGGTGGTAAATAGAGTTAAATCGGAAGTCTCGGAAGTCGTGAGCTCTGTCCCACAAGGGACAGTATTAGCTCCCTTGTTGTTCATAATAGTGATTGCAGATATTAAGGACAGTATTGTATCATGTTTCGCAGATGACACAAAAATATGTGAGGAAATAATGAACAAAGGTGACATAAGAAAATTACAAAATGACATTGAAACATTATTCCAGTGGGCAGAAGACAACAATATGAAGTTCAACGAAGAAAAAATCTAACTTATAAGATATGGTAATACAAGGAGCTACAGAAAAAAGGGTACAAAACTCCGCAAACCAAACAGATAACACCAAAAATCCACAAGTCAGGGATCTTGGAGTGACAATGTCGTCGGATACAGAATTCAGAGAGCACTATAACATCAAAATTACAACGGCTAGAAAAATAATGGGAACCATCTGGAGGAGCTTCCGCAGCAGAAAAGCAAACATCATGCTCAAATTATGGAAGAGTCTAGTCCTTTCAATAATTGAGTATTGCTATACAAAGGACTTTTACGTCTAAGATAGAAGAAACGGAAGGTGAAGACTACTGGTTTCTTCTACAATCCCTGGAACTCTACTCTCTCGAAAGAAGGCGCGAGCGGTACACAATAATATACATATGGAAAGTACTTGAGGGGCTCTGTCCCTAACCTTAGAAATGAAATAGAAACAAACTGAAATAAGAGAAGAGGCAGATTTTGTACGGTCCCAGCTGCAGTGGGACAAGGGGCCATGAAAACAAGGATGGAAAATACTCTCAGAATACGAGGCCCAAAGAATCAGCTGGACAGATTCTTGTGTAAAGTCCCTGACCAGCCATGCGTGGCTGGCTACGAGGGCAGGAGGAGATCAGACAGCAATTCTCTCCTTCACCAAATCTCGCAAATGAGGCGGGATGCTGCAGAGGGGTCGACCGCAGGTCGATCCTGAACCGTCGTTCAAACTCACCTAAAGTAACCTAAGTTGTAAAGTGTATATATATATATATATATATATATATATATACCTGGAAGAGACAGTAGACACCAATCGACCGGGGAAGTACTCCGTGGGGAACGTTAGGCAGAAGACAGGGAGTGTGGGAACTCCCGTTTCTCCTGTCATTGTCCTCTTTAAGCTGTTCTTTTTTCTTGTTTCATCTATCCTGTGAGAGCAATCGAACATGCTCTCAAACACACACTTGTCTCCCTATTTTTCACTACACATAAATGCATTTTACACAATTTATATAAAAATTTATTAAGAGAAAAGAAAATTTTCAGTAAAAAGGGATCGTCAGCCTCGTAGACCTTGATTTTGGCTCCCTCCTTCTTATATAAAGGGGGAGGGGGAGGAAGGGTATTTTGGCGGGCGCTCGCTCTTGACCCCTCCTTTTTACATAAAGAAAAAATATATTTTATATATATATACACATACATACATGAACTCGATAAACCTATAAACTATATATATATATATATATATATATATATATATATATATATATATATATACACACACAGTTCGTTCCGTATATAAGGATTTTCATACCAGCCCTATCATGCGTTTACGGCCGGATATTAAAATGCTAAATGGACTGAAAGGGTGAAAAAATTTAGGATGTAAAAAGGTACAAAACTATTTTGAAAAACCTTTAGTATATAAAAGGCGAAGAAATGCAGATATATTTCCCGTTTTTATGCGTTTTCTCACATCTGAAATGTTGTACACAAAAAATGAGAACACACACACACACACACACACACACTCTTCACTGGTTTGAGATACTTGCTTTTTAGGCCGTATATATATATATATATATATATATATATATATATATATATATATATAGAAAACGTGTTGTATATAGTGAGCGATCATTAAACCTATATATATATATATATATATATATATATATATATATATATATTAGTATAAGTATACAAGTACAAGAATTTATTGAAAATTGGATATTGATGTTAGAAGTAGCGTTAGTGAACTCGATCCGAGGAAAGCTCAATAAAAAAAAAAATTAAAAAACTTTGGGCCGAATAGTTCTACAAAACAATCTTCTCTTCATAACTTTCTTTATAGAAGTTACTAAAATATTGCTATATATCTATCTATCTATCTATCTATCTATCTATCTATCTATCTACTATCTATATATATATATATATATATATATATATATATATATATATATATATATATATATATACAACTGAAGAAATGCTAACAACCTTGGAAGAAAAAACGCTGAGAATTTTAGAAAAATATGCTCCGAAATCACAGCCAAAAGGAAAGAGGAGCTGGCTAGAGAGGCAAAAGAGAAGAATATTCCGCAAAAGAAAGAGAGTGGAGGCGAAGTTAGCCAACTGCGGAGATAATGCCAGGAAAGTAATACAAGAAAAACTGGAGGGTATCGATAGGGAAATACAAGCCTGATTAAGGACCATACAGAGAGGGAAGAAGAAAAGGCGGTAGAAGCAATAAAGGAAAATCCAAAATGCTTCTATAGCTATGCAAAAAGGAAAACAAAAACGCGCGCCGCTATTGGGCCCTTAAGGACGAGAAATAATGAACTAACCGACGATACAAAAGAAATATCTGATACATCGAGAGCTCAGTATGAATCAGTTTTCAGTACCCCAAAAAGTGACAAAGCGATACCTGACATAGATGCATTCTTTGAAGAGAAATTGCAAGGAGAGTGTATATAACAGACTGATTTTATCCCAGAAGATGTAGCGAGAGCTATAGGACAAATGAAACCACATTCAGCTGCAGGTCCGGACAATTGGAACGCATTATTGATTAAAAACTGTAAAAATGAAATAGCTACACCTTTATACTGGATATGGAGAAGCTCCCTAGACACTGGGGAAATGCCGAGCATCTTCAAAAGAGCAAACATTGTCCCTATATATAAAGGAGGGGACAGATCTCAAGCAAAGAACAATAGACCAGTGTCATTGACGTCCCACCTCACCAAAGTATTTGAAAGAATAGTTAGAGGGAAAATTTATGATTTCTTGGAGACACTGGAAAGATTCAACGAAAATCAGTACGGATTCCGATCAGGTAGATCATACCTGTCACAACTAATAGAACACTACAACAATATCCTAAATGCGCTGGAAGGCAATGACAACTACGATGTCATATACACAGATTTTGCTATAGCTTCCGACAAATGTGATCACGGTATAATAGCACATAAAATGAAATATATGGGAATAACAGGCAAAGTGGGAAAATGGATCTACAACTTCCTCAGAGAACGTCTACAGGTCGTCAAAATTCAAAGTATATCATCATCAGAATCGAAAGTACGCAGCTCAGTACCACAAGGGACAGTACTGGCCCCACTCCTGTTCATTATCATGCTAACAGACATAGACAGCGGAGGAAACAGCAACAGTATAGTAACATCCTTTGCAGACGATACAAAGATCAGCACAAAAATCAGCGACATAAATGAAGTGGAGGCCTTGCAGTGGGACACAAACAAAATATACAAATGATCAGAAGACAACAATATGACATTTAACACCGAGAAATTTCAGCTCTTGAGATATGGTAGAAAAAAGGAACTTAAACAGACTGCATATTATGCTCTAGATCAGTGGTCGGGGAACAGGGGTAAATTACCCAAATGGGGTAAATTTAAAACTTTTGGGGGTAATGCGTGCGGTATGAGACACACTTTGTGCTGATATTTTTTTCATATATTTTTATTTTATTTTGTTACATAAATGTGGCGTTATTCTAAATTTTAGAATATTACGAATTTACGTCCTGATTACGTCCTCAAATATATTTTGGGGTAATACCCAAAAAGTTCGCCGACCACTGCTCTAGATAGACAGGAAATTCAGAGAAGCACGAAAGCGATCGATCTGGGGGTAATAATGACCGATGATGCGAAATTAGAAACACAAAATCAGATAGCGATAAATAAAGCAGAAAGAGTAGCGGGACAGGTACTAAGAACGTTCAAAAGAAGGGACAGGACAGTAATGATTCCCCTGCTAAAAACACTGATTATACCAAAACTTGAATACTGCTCATTTTTGACGTCCCTCATATGAAAGGAAGAAATTAATAAGCTAGAAGAAACGCAGACACATTTCACAGCCAAGTTTGATGGCTACAAAGAACTAAACTACTGGGAAAGACTACGTAAACTAAATCTGTACTCCCTGGAAAGAAGAAGAGAGGGTACAAAACCTAAAACTAAACCCAATTACCATTCAAACAACACTGGAAAATAGGAAAGGCAGAATGTGTTGTTCCCAAATTAAAGGCCCGGCAAGGTACCTCCTCAACACTGAAGGAAAATAGCTTGGTTGTCAGGGGCCAAGACTTTTTAATTTTTAATCAGCTTCCAAAAGACCTCAGAAATGTTACAGGGGTCAAAGTTGAAGTCTTTAAGGAAGACTAGATGCCTGGTTCAGGACGGTACCAGATGATCCGGGTGTACCTAGTTATGTACGGTGGAGAGCGCAAGAAAGCAACTCGCTCCTCCACCAAGCCAGACCTACAGGTGGGGCCACCAGCTTGACCTTCGTGTGAAGAGAGACCAAAGCACGGAACAGCAACGAGCTTAACAAGGTATATAAAGTATATATATATAATTTTTTTTTTTTTTTCTTCCATTATGTCATGCCTTTTGAGCTTTTTGGAACCATTAAGTTTGGGGAATTTTTCTTCGCCCAACGATGCAAAACATAGTTTATAACTCAGGCATGACTCACTCAGCCTCCGCATGAGAAAAGTTAAATGCGTTACTTTGAAAGTTAATTTAGTTAAGTATTAACGGATTTCATTTATTTTTTTTAACATTTATGCAACGATATACATAAAATAAAAAAATAAAATAATATACATAATAATATACAAACATAATAATATACATACTAATAATATACATACTAATAATATACATACATAAAATACATAAAATACAATATACATAAACCTTAAAAACAACTTTATCTAATATTTAAGCAAAAGATTTGTTTGAATTTAGACAACGGAAGGATTATACTCGAAATTATCAAATCCAATTTGTTAAATGAACTAAATAATTGATATTAATTGGGAATAAAATTAGCTTAGATTAAACTAATTAACCCAAATTTATTTGGAATTTGGACAGACTTCATGTGGGGAAATTTGGAAATGATTCATACGAAACAAGTATAATTTTATATGTTTTATATTTAATCTATATTTAATTATATTTAATATTTTATATTTAATTTATATTTAATATTTTATATTTAATTTATATTTAATATTTTATATTTAATTTATATTTAATATTTTATATTTAATCTATAAACCAAATTTATTTTAACAAAATTATGTCTCATACTTTTAAACGTAGTTCTTTGTTTGTTTAAAATCTAAGCAAAGTTTTTGTTCAATTAGAGTTACAAGGAGTTACAAGGAAAAGAAGTACCTCAAAAGGCCTTGCGGCCCATACCGAGGAGGTAACAAAGAGAGAGAGAGAGAGAGAGAGAGAGAGTTACAAGGAGTTACAAGGAAAAGAAGTACCTCAAAAGGCCTTGCGGCCCATACCGAGGAGGTACAATGAACGAGAGAGAGAGAGAGAGAGAGAGAGTTACAAGAGTTACAAGGAAAAGAAGTACCTCAAAAGGCCTTGCGGCCCATACCGAGGAGGTAACAAAGAGAGAGAGAGAGAGAGAGAGAGAGAGTTACAAGGAGTTACAAGGAAAAGAAGTACCTCAAAAGGCCTTGCGGCCCATACCGAGGAGGTAACAAAGAGAGAGAGAGAGAGAGAGAGGAGAGAGAGAGAGAGAGAGAGAGAGTTACAAGGAGTTACAAGAAAAAATAGTACATCAAAATGCCTTGCGGCCCATACCGAGGAGGTACCAATGGCAACGGGTGCCTCGGAGAGAGAGAGAGAGAGAGAGAGAGAGAGTTACAAGGATTACAAGAAAAATAGTACCTCAAAAGGCCTTGCGGCCCATACCGAGAGGTACCAATGGCAACGGTGCCACGGAAAAATTCTGTTACCTTCAAATTGTGTGCAAGATTCGGTTTAACCTTTTTGAACAGATCCACAGAAGAACTGTTCACAACTTCTGAAGGTAGCCTGTTCACGTGTCACAGATCTTATATGTAAAGTAATTCCCACACACACTAGTCCCTAAACCGTTTCAAATCCAACTTCCAACCATTGTTGCGAGTTGGGTTATCATTTAAACTAAACATGCTTCTAAAATCGACAATGTTGAACCCGCGTAAGAACTTGAAAACCTCGATGAGTTGACCGCGCAGCCCTCCGAGTTTCCAGCGAAACAAATTCAGCGCGCGTAAGCGTCGATTGTAGCCCATATGCCTAAGGGAAGGGATTAACTTTGTGGCCTCGCCTGGACTCGCTCAAGCCTCTCATATCTTTCCTGAGGGTGGGCGACCAGAACTCTACAACATACTCCAGGTGCGGCCGAACCAGAGAATTGTACAGAGAGAGCACAATCTCCTTGTTCCGAAATCGAAATTGCCTCCTGTTATAACCCAACAACTTCTGGGCTTTCTTTTCCACCTCTACGCACTGTTTGGTAAAGTTAAGGTCGCTGCTAATTAGCACACCCAAGTCCTTTTCCAAATCAGTCGCCTCGATATTACTCCCCAACATCGAGTAGTCCGACTTGGGAGTGGCGTAGCCAATGTGCATCACCTTGCATTTACCCAAGTTAAACGGCATTTGCCATTTTTCGGACCACTCTCCTATCCTACGTAGGTCCGCACGCAGTTGCTCGATCGCCTCTGGCGTCCCAACATTGGCCCCAAGCTTCGTGTCATCAGCGAATTTGGCGATCCTACTGACGATGCCACCGTCGATATCATTTAGTAAATGATAAACATCAGTGGCCCCAAACGGAACCATGAAGAACCCCGCTAGTGACCGAGGCCCAACCCGAACTAGCCCCTTTAATTACAACCCTCTGCCGCCTATTCTTCAGCCAGTTTTCAATCCACCTACCTACTTCCCCACCATACCCAGCGCGCGCACTTTCGCCATTAGCCGGCGGTGAGGTACTTATCAAAGGCTTTCTCAAAATCGATATAAAATATATCAATCGCCCTACTCTTATCATACTCACTCAACATGACGTGGAAAAACTCGAGCAAGTTGGTGAGACACGACCTATGCCGTCTAAACCCATGTTGGGAGTCCCCAAGCAGCTGTTAGGAATCCAAATGGTCAACGTCCTATCCGCTATTATCCCCTCTAATAATTTACCTACAACTGAAGTGAGACTAATGGGACGATAGTTCCCTGGACTTTCGTGATCCCCTTTTTTAAAGATAGGGGTCACGTTGGCTTCCCCAGTCACACAGGCACCTGGTCCGTCTCCAACGATTTGTTGAAGACTGTAGCCAGGTGGGGAGCCACCTGGTCGCGCACCTCCCGCAACACTCTGGGGAGGAACTGGTCTGGCCCAGGAGCCTTAAATGCGCCTAGTTTGTCCATTCTATCGGCAACGTCTGTCGCGGTACACAGAACACTATCCAGGCCAGTACCTTCGTGCCTGACGCCTGGCTCGAGGATGACGCGAGTGTCTCGCGGAGAGAGAGAGAGAGAGAGAGAGAGAGAGAGAGAGAGAGAGAGAGAGAGAGAGAGAGTTTATTTAATGTAATATTAATTGAAACAATAATAACACTGGTATGCATATGAAATTTTTTTTTTCTGCTGTGAGGGTTTTTTCAACTCATATTATATAATTCGACCATGCTGATTCGAAAATGACATTGGTTTTCCTCAATCAGGTCAGGTTTTTTCTCTATTGGCCATTTATTATAAGTCCAATTTTATCCCCAAATTTATTGATTTTTTTAGCTTAAACACTGTAGATACGAGTAATACTATAAGAACACTCGTGAAAAATGAAAACATTGTGTGAATAAATACTTTTATTCATACAATGAATATGGAAAAAAGTTTATTGAGGAAGGAATGAAGTTTTTTTGGCTTTCCGTCTGTTTTTCTTCGGGCACGTCTCGCTTCAAACACCAGCAATAGTCCGCCAGCATATTGATATCCCAGTTTCCCTGGTACCTCTCTTCCATTATTTTGATATCTTGGTGAAATCGTTCACCCTGTTCCTCACTATAATCCCCGCAATTTTCCCCGCAAAATAGAAACACAGAAACATGGATATAAAAACTTGCTATGAAATAGAAGAAGCATTCAGACAGTGGCGGCTCGTGAGGGAAGGCTGCGGTCTGTAAGATATGAAATAGGTCGATGGAGTCTGTATATTTTCTTTCTTTTTCATTCATATTGTCTCTTCGGGGACAATATGAATGAAAAAGAAAGAAAATATACAATCATTGTACAGGGTGGGCCGTAAGTTTCCATACATAGGAAAATAAACATTTTTTTATGGACAACCATTTTTATTTATATAATATGCTCTACATGGTTGCCATTGTTTTGAAACACATTCAATACGTGTTCCCCACTGTTGATGAACACGCATTAGCACAGTTGACGTTATGCTTGTAATGGCGTTGGTGATACGTTCCTTTAGATGATTTATGTCTCGTATCTTTTCCTGATACACCATGGCCTTCAAGTGCCCCCAAGATAGAAATCAAGGGGGTGAGATCTGGGGATCTGGGAGGCCACTCCACAGGACCACGCCGACCAATCCAAGCATCCGGAAACTGCTGCTGATCCAAATACCGACGCACGTGAAGACCATAATGAGGTGGAGCTCCATCTTGCTGGACGTAAACTGGGAAGTTACCTTCCTCGTTTAGCAGGGATGGGAAAATCTCTTCTTGCAACATGTTAAGATACCTTTCGGCATTAAGATTTCCACTGACAAAAATTGGTCCAATAATTCTGTCACCCCATATCCCGGCCCACACATCACTTTACCGGCACCTTGCATCTTCGTCGGACTCAGCCAGTTAGGGTTAGCATTACTCCAATAACGTATGTTTTTGCCGATTAACCTCTCCATTGACGTAAAAATTTGCTTCATCAGTAAACAAGATCTTACGTCAAACGCATATTCTTAGGGTATCTGAAACATAAAAAACAAACGTTTAATTTTTCCTATGTATGGAAACTTACGGCCCACCCTGTATATGTAAATGTAACTTGTATAACAATATGTATGTGTAAATGTATTTTCTATAACAATATGTATATGTAAATGTATGATTACCATTATGGTGAATATTATGCTATATATGGTGAATATTACATTATGGTGAATATTATGTCAAGTTTCATACGAGGATTTCAAAATATTTAAGAAAATAAATTTATAAGCCCACCTTGGAGGTTTGTCATGCAGAAATAGCAATCTGTCACGTGATCCTTTCCTCCTCTCCAAATCATGGGAATTCCAAAAGGCAAAGATTTCGCTCTGCCTTTGCTCCATCTTCTCAAATTTTCAATGCACGTCTTGCAGCACATATGAGGGGCGAAATTTTTGTCCTGGTCCCCTAGCTTAATTCCAAAGTATGCTCTATACATTGTCTTCACAAATTTAGTGATTTGGGACTGGTTATTTGGCATGGTAAACGTCCCACATATGTAGCAGAATCTATTGGGATCATTTTTACACGCTCTATTCATTATGAAATATTTTATCTATATGCCTGAAAAGTAAAAAAGATATTACAAGTGAAACAAGTGATGATAGATGTTACTGTTCCAATTCCGCTTTGACAAAATCACAAAAAATTCTATTTTACTTATGAGGCCATAGCCGGATAACCTGAGCTGATTGAGAAAAACGGATTGCAGATTCGAAATCAGCAGGAAAAACTCTATAAGAATTACTTACAAAACCCTTGACAGCAAAATTGATGCATACCAGTGTAATTAATTAAATTTCACTAAAAAATTTGACTTTGCAGTCCAGTGTTCCAAATACAGGGGAGGGTCAGGGGGGGTAACCCCTCAAATCTACATGGGATCCATAGAAATGTGCTGTCCAAGGGGACCCAGGGTATGTCTTATAAAAACCTCTGTACACTAAAACTTTAATTAAGTTTAAATTTATTTTAAACAATTTATATGAAACCCCCCCTCACCCTCACCCCCTTGTGTTTCGAACACTGCTTTGCACATTTCAAATATACTCAAATATACTCAAATATACTCACCCTTTTCTGCTATGATAAATTATTCATATACCATAGAATGCATATCTAGATTTAAGCAAAAAATATACCATAATACGTGTTTAAAAACATGTTTAAAAACATGTTTAAAAATCGATTAGATGCATATGTTGATATATTAAGTAGAGTTTAAGGTAGTAAAATTAAGGTTTTTGTGGTTTGGAGCCCACGTAAAATTGTACGTCCCCTCCCTCACCACGGAGGACATTGCGCAATACACAATTACACACACGGTTAGGTAGACCAGCCATGAGTGGATCCTAGGGTCTTTGTTGGTCTGAAACATTATAACATTATATCAAATAACCATACACACACACACACACACACACACATATACATATATATATATATATATATATAATAACAGGGTGGGCGGAAAGTAGCTCCCTATTTGGATTGGTAAAAAAATACGTATATTATCCATTTATTTCAGAAGAAATAATATGAAAAGGTAGGCATACATGGTAGTTTTCTCTAAAATTCAATGTGGGCTCCAACTCTTTCCACCAGCTTCTGGAGCCGCCCAGGAATGGCGTCCACTGACTTTAGCAGGAACTCCGGCGGGATGGAGGACATGACTTCCCGAATTCGGTCCTCCAGTTCTTCCAATGTCCTCGGTTTGGTGCGGTAGACTTCTTCCTTTATCCACCCCCAAAGAAAGAAGTCGCACGGTTACCGCTGAAAAACGGCAGAATCGGTTCAGTGTATCGGTGTGGTGTGGTATGACCTCAGATCAGGTTGTGGGCCCGTTCCTTCTGCGCAACACCATGAATGCTGAGCGGTACCTTGCTATGTTGCGAAACGAGGTCTGGCCGGTTGTCAGCACATGGGAGAACATCGACGATCTGATATTTATGCAAGATGGCGCCCCTCCGCACTTCGCTCTTGTTGTCCGTGAGTGGCTGGATGCCCACTTCCCTGGGCGTTGGATGGGTCGTCGTGGTCCACATCAATGGCCAGCCAGGAGCCCCGACTTGACACCGTGCGACTTCTTTCTTTGGGGGGTGGGTAAAGGAAGAAGTCTACCGCACCAAACCGAGGACATTGGAAGAACTGGAGGACCGAATTCGGGAAGTCATGTCCTCCATCCCGCCGGAGTTCCTGCTAAAGTCAGTGGACGCCATTCCTGGGCGGCTCCAGAAGCTGGTGGAAAGAGTTGGAGCCCACATTGAATTTTTAGAGAAAACCTACATGTATGCCTACCTTTTCATATTATTTCTTCTGAAATAAATGGATAATATACGTATTTTTTTACCAATCCAAAATAGGGAGCTACTTTCCGCCCACCCTGTATATATATATATATATATAAAGGGTGATCCAGAGAAATGGGACCCAAAAGAAACCCCTGTAACTCTTAAAGTATAAGTCCTTTTATAAAATCATACGCATCATTCGAAAGAGGATAGTTACAAGTTTGTACAGGATTGTATAGGTTTTGACAATACAAGACAAGATAAGATACAAAACAAAATAAAAGTGTTAGTTAAAACTAACCCTTCAAGATGACTGCATGGACTGTGGAACAGCTGCGTTTCATAACTGAGCAATATTATGAGCATAGAAGAAGTGTAGTTTCAGCTCTTAGAAGGTGATTTTGACATCTGAAAATTTGTCTTGAAAGATCTTTGCTGAAACTACACTTCTTCCATGCTCATAATATTGCTGAGTTATGAAACGCAGCTGTTCCACAGTCCATGCAGTCATCTTGAAGGGTTAGTTTTAACTAACACTTTATTTTGTTTTGTATTATCTTGTCTCGTATTGTCGAAACTATACAATCCTGTACAAACTTGTAACTATCCTCTTTCGAAAGATGCGTATGATTTTATAAAGGACTTATACTTTAAGAGTTACAGGGGTTTCTTTTGGGTCCCATTTCTCTGGATCACCCTTTATATATATTATTAACATTATTAACAAAATAAATAATTGTAAATGTTTGCTTTTATACTTGGCAATTTGTCATTCTTAAATCAAATTCCCTAAACTATTTATGCAATTTATTATTTGTATAGAAACGAAGAATTTAATTCACTCTGACTCGCGACTCTAATGGAAAACTTTATATTTGATAATAATTGATAACTGAGGAAAAGTCATAGAATTTTTAAGGCCTCTTTCTAATGCTTCTGAATTGTAAACTTAGGATGACAAACTTTTAAACAAACTTCTTATAAAATGGAAGATAGATAGATAGATAGATAGATAGATAGATAGATAGAGAGAGAGAGAGAGAGAGAGAGAAAGTATAATATCAGGAAGAAATCCCAGATGCACAGCAGAATCTATTCTAGGTTACTTCGAGACAAGACTCCTCAGTTCACTCTATCTCCGTGTAAAGGAAATCCAAAGTGAGAAGATAAAGAACAGATAAGACAAAACCGAGGAACGAAGCTTAACAGAACGATTGTAATAAAAAGAAGAGAGAAAATGATAGATGAAGCCATAAAATGAGAAAGGAAATAGTGAGAAAAAGAGTAAACACAGGAGAGAGAGAGAGAGAGAGAGAGGAGAGATAGAGAGAGAGAGAGAGAGAGATACAAGGAGTTACAAGGAAAAGAACTACCTCAAAAGGCCTTGCGGCCCATACCGAGGGGTAGCAATGGCAACAGGTGCCACGGAAAATTTTCTACACACTCAAATAGTGTGCAAGATTTGGTCTAATCTTTTCTTGAAATGATCACAGAAGAACTGTTCACAACTTCTGAAAGTGAACTGTTCCACGTGTCACAGATCTTATATGTAAAGTAATTCCCACACACTAGTCCTAAACCGTTTCAAATCCAACTTCCAACCATTGTTGCGAGTTGGGTTATCATTTAAACTAAACATGCTTCTAAAATCGACATCGTTGAACCCGCGTAAGAGCTTGAAAACCTCGATGAGTTGACCGCGCAGCCTCCGAGTTTCCAGCGAAAACAAGTTCAGGGCGCGTAAGCGTCGATTGTAGCCCATATGCCTAACGGAAGGGATTAACTTTGTGGCCTCAATATCTTTCCTGAGGGTGGGCGACCAGAACTGCACAGCATACTCCAGGTGCGGCCGAACCAGGAATTGTACAGAGAGAGCACAGTCCTCCTTGTTCCGAAACTGAAATTGCCTCCTGATATAACCCAAAACGCTTCTGGGCTTTCTTTTCCAACTCTACGCACTGTTTGGTAACTTAAGGTCGCTGCTAATTAGCACACCCAAGTCCTTTTCCAAATCAGTCGCCTCGATTACTCCTCAACATCGAGTAGTCCGAATAGTTACAGACTAACAAAGACCCTAAGATCCACTCTAGTTTAGCCCAAGAAAGAAGTAAAGGAAAATAAGGAAAGATAGAAAAAACAAATCAAAATAAAGGATACTGAGAGAGAGAGAGGAGAGAGAGAGAGAGAGAGAGAGAGAGAGAGAGAGAGAGAGAGAGAGAGAGAGCGAGCGTTACAAAGTTACAGACTAACAAAGACCCTAAGATCCATTCTGTTTAGCCAAGAAAGAAGTAAAGGAAAATAAAGGAAAAATAGAAAAACCAAATCAAATTAAAGGATACTGAGATAAATAGATAGATAGTTAGAGTCACAAGGAGTTACAAGGAAAAGTAGCACCTCAAAAGGCCTTGCGGCCCATACCGAGGAGGTACCAATGGCAACGGGTGCCACGGAAAAATTCTGTCACCCTCAAATAGTGTGCAAGATTCGGTCTAACCTTTTCTTGAACAGATCCACAGAAGAACTGTTCACAACTTCTGAAGGTAACCTGTTCCACGTGTCACAGATCTTATAGGTAAAGTAATTCCCACACACACTAGTCCTAAACCGTTTCAAATCCAACTTCCAACCATTGTTGCGAGTTGGGTTATCATTTAAACTAAACATGCTTCTAAAATCGACATTGTTTTACCCGCGTAAGAACTTGAAAACCTCGATCAGTTGACCGCGCAGCTTTCGAGTTTCCAGAGAGAGAAAGAGAGAGAGAGAGAGAGAGAGAGTTACAAGGAAAAGAAGTACCTCAAAAGGCCTTGCGGCCCATACCGAGAGAGAGAGAGAGAGAGAGAGAGAGAGAGAGAGAGAGAGAGAGAGAGAGAGAGGTCTCCGTAAAAGTTGAATGCATTAGCTTCCAAGATATCTTAATGTCAAAGAAAGATATTCGAGGACAAATGTCTTTATAGTAAAAATCCTTTCTAGGTTTTTTTTTTTTTTTTTACATTTTCTTCTCAAGCCTTTTGTTAGAAAAGACGTTAAGGCAAACTTTTAAAATGCTTCTTCTGACGTGTACGTGGATATGTTACTTAGAGGGGATATCTATAACACACACACACACACACAGAGGTTGTGGGGGCGATTTTTTCATCATGAAAAATTGCGCGGATTCGTATATGATATTCATGATATTCCACACCTATACCCACACCCACATACATATATATATATATATTGCCTATATTAACTTAATCTTATTTTACATGTCTTCTTCACCACATTTTAGCTCCTACCGATGAAATTACATGGCAAGAACATATAGTACAGGGTATCACAAAAGTCTCAATCTATTTTTTTTATAAGAAGAAATAAATTGAGATTTTTGGGTCACCCTGTATTTAATTTTCTTTTATTAATTAATACGTAAATGAGCCTATTAATTGCTATATGTTATCATTATTTTATAATTTCCTTGGTATGAAAAAATGTGGAAATGAGAACTCTTGCAAAAGTAAGGGCATTTTAATTAATGAAATAAGAGCAAAACATCTGCATGAATTTGCTTCCATGCATGCATGCAAGTCGGTTACAAAAGATAACATGCAATGCGCCACACCTACTTTATATATATATATATATATATATATATATATATATATATATATATATCTATATATAATAATAATAATAATAATAATAATAATAAACGCAAATACCTTCAAATTAACACCCACACCCACACATATATACACACCTTTCAACCTTTCAAATGTTCCGTACGAAGATTCCTCATTTCACGAAGGTCAAGCTTGTCGCCCCCTCCTCTCGAGTTGGCCTAGTGAAATAGTGAGTTGGTTTCTTGTACGCTCCACCTCAAATAGCCAGGTACGCCCCGTTCATCGGGGATTATTCTGAGCCAGGCGTTTAATCTTCTTTTGATGTCCACCGCAAAACCACTCGTGCTCCTTAGTTCTTTGGGCAGCTGATTAAACAGTCTTGCTGCTCTCACAATAAAACTATTTTCTTTCAGGGTTAAGGATGTTCCCTGTCTAGCCTTTAATTTGGGAACACGACGCAGTCTTCCTTTTCTACTTTCCACTGTTGTTTGGGGAGTTATAGGGTTCAGAGTAAGATTAGGGACTAGTTTCTCCATTATTTTCCAAGTGTAAATAATGGTGTATCTCTCTCTTCTCCTTTCCAGTGAATATAGATTTAATTCGTGTAACCTTTCCCAGTAATTTAATTCTTTGCACCCATTGATCTTGGCTGTGAAGCTTCTCTGAATCCCTTCTAGCTGTCTAATGTCTTCTTTTTATATGGCCGGGCATATTAGGACCGAGCAGTATTCCAATTTGGGTATGATCAGTGTTTTCAGTAGAGGAATTATTATATTCCTATCCCTTCGTTTAAAGTTTCTCAGTATCTTCCCAGTTATTCTCTTTGCTCTGTTTACTGCTATCTTATTTTGTGTTTCAAATTTCGCATCATTAGTCATTACAACTCCTAAATCTTTTGCTTTAGAGTTTCTCTGAATTTCCTGTCCATTTGGGGTATAGTATTCCATGGATTTTAGGTCCTCCCTTTTTCCTTACCGTAACAGTTGAAATTTCTCAGTGTTAAACTTCATATTGTTGTTTTCCGTCCACTTGTAGATTCTGTTCATGTCTGTTTGTAGAGATCCTATATCCTCTGGATTTCTTATTTTTCTACTGATCTTTGTGTCATCGGCAAAGGATGTTATTATGCTGTCTCTGGTAACGTCCTCATCTATGTCAGTTAGCATGATTATGAAGAGTAGTGGAGCTAATACTGTTCCTAGTGGTACTGAGCTGAGGACCTCTGGTTCTGATGAAGACATTCCTTGTATTGTAACAACTTGCCGCCGCTCACTAAGGAAATTATATATCAATTTTCCTACTTTTCCTGTTATTCCCATATATTTCAGTTTATGTATTATGATTCCATGGTCACACTTGTCGAACGCTTTGGCAAAGTCTGTGTATATTACATCATAGTTTTAATTACTTTCCATTGCATCAATAATGTTGTTGTAGCGTTCCATTAGTTGTGATCGGCATGATCTGCCTGACTGAAATCCATATTGTTATCAATTAATTTTTTCCGATTTTCCAAAAGTCAGATTTTCTGTCTAAGTATTCTTTCAAATATTTTAGTGAGATGAGATGTAAGCGACACTGGCCAATAGTTTTTGGCCTCAGATCGATCTCCTCCTTTATATATTTGGACTATGCTCGCGCTCTTCAGGATCCCCGGTATTTCTCCCGTGTCTAGTGATCGTCTTCATAGCCAATATCCGGTCCTGCGCTGAGTGTGCTTTTAGTTTCCCTATAGCTCAGGGCATTTTTTAAGCTTTTCCCACTGGGCAACAAAGGCAGATCGGGAAGTGGTGAGGGGGATTAAGGCAGGGGTGTGCTGCCAATTTCTTAACAACCGGTTTTGATACAGATAGGGGTGTAAATCGGCGAGCTCCAATGGCGCGAGTCATTAAGCTAGGGGGTCTGGGGTTAGCGGTAGCTCCCCCAGCGGGGTCCAGGGCGGAGCCCCGGAAGCCAACGCATTTTAGCTTTTCCAAACAGCATTTTGTAACATTTTGGCAGAAATTATTTAACATATTCTTTATACTCACTAATGACATAATTATCTAAAAAATTATCTAAAAATAAACTAATTTTTCATCAAAAAATAAATAAATATTGAAACAACCACTGTTTGTGATAATACCTATATTTTTCTATAAAATCCTGAAAAAAAAAAAAAAAAATTAGGTATAAATAAATTTCTACTGACTGTTAAATATTTGTTAAAAACAAACAAACGGTTCGGTGATCCAATCAAAATTTAACAACCGGTTCGGGCGAACCAGACCGAACCAGTCCCAGCACACCCCTGGATTAAGGATACTATGGATCCGGATGTTCCCTAATCAGGCCAATATCCCCGTGTGGTCTGAAACAACACTAGCGTTATCTATATATAAAATTCAATGTAAATTTCATATTTACATTAGGATAAACAGTTCTAATTGTGGTATGTATTATATGTATTTGTATGGCTTCCAAAACAATGCTCGCAAGACAATTCCCAAGACAATTCTATTTTTACAAATTTTGAAAATTCCTTGTCTCCCAGTACCCTAAAATTTCATTTACTGGGCGACAAATTTTCTTCACTGGGTGACATTCATGTCGCCCACTCACTAGGTTAAAATATGCTCTGCTATAGCTTGTGTAATATCATCTGTCGCAAAGTCGAAGTCCGTTATACTTCCCCTGTAGTTCTTCTTCAAAGAACGCGTTTTTCTCGCATATCAGATTGTCACTTTTTGGGATACTGAAAGATTATTCTTACTGAGCTCTTAATATTTCAGATACTTTTGTTAGATCATCAGATAAAGCACTGTCATCGTTTTTCAAAGGTTCAATAGTCGCATGGTTTTTCAACTTCCTTTTTGCAAAATTATAGAAGTACTTTGAGTTAACCTTTATCGCTTCTATAACGTCGTCTTCTTTTCGATACTCTGCAGTTTATCATTTAATATTTTCCTGATGTTATCTTTACAGTTACTTAATTTTGCAGTTAATCTTTTTCTCTTTCGGAACAATGACCTCTTTTGTCTCTCGAACCTGCTTCTCTTTTCTCTTTGTTGTATTTTTGGGACATGTCGTTCCACAATTTCCAGCGTCTTCTCCTCAAAGGTCATTAGCATCTCCTCCGTTGTCTTGGTTTGAAGATGGTTTTCCAATCTATTATTTCCATGCTGGATGCAACACCTTCCCAGTTTATAGCTTTGGAGTGAAAATTAAAAATTTTGAATTTGCTTCTTTCTGTTGTTCGTGTTCTTTCCTTTCCTGTTGTTTTTATATTGGTTGTTATTTCAATAATGTTGTGATCCGATATTATAGTTGGGGATATTTTTACGTTATCAATTAGGTTGCTGTTGTTTGTGAATACCAAATCTAGGCAGTTGCTTTTTCTTGTGTTTTCTGTTATTTCTTGTGTTAACATAAATTCATCAGCTAGAGCTAGTAGTATTTTTACCTGCTCCTGGTCTTCCCGTGTGCCCCACTTGTCCTGGTGTATACATATATTTTTTCCTATCTTTTTATTTCATGAATGGAAAATTAAAATCACCACAGAGAAAAATATTTGGGGTTGGAGAATGTAGATCTTTTACCCAGTTTCTTACTTCTGCAATGGAATCTGAGAATTTTGAGGTTGGCGTGTTCGGGGGTCTGTACAATACAATGTGATCCTCCGAGAATTTTCCTCTCTTTATCTGTTTCGATACCCGTTGTTCCGATATCTTTATACCTTCTGTACTGCTCTTGGATCCCTGTATTTGTCAGTTGGCTTTGTATTTGCTGGATGGTATTCCACGAGTCCTGCCGTTTATCCTCTAAAGTCTAAGCTATGGAATTCTTGGTACGAAAACGTCTGTCTGTAGCTCCACTTAACTTCGACATTACTGTATTATTTCTAATCAACTGTGTATACACAGTATTTCTATCCTTAGTATGTGAACTGTCATTGTATTAATAATATTTGTCATATGGACTATAGTCTGCCAATAAACCTTTTCATTTTCACCCATTTTCAATAGTTGAATTGTGTGGGCTACATCTAAACAATTGGTAGCCCTCTTTGTTGCTAGTTTCGTCTGGTCACCTGTCGGGTTCCTTTGAGGGTGATGGTAACGGCATTTTTGTCCGAATTTGCACCTCCCATATCTTGTATAGGTGTTGCAGACAGTAAGATGGTGGAACTTGCACTTTTTTCAAATTTGCAATATCCTCTTGTGTAATGTGTGTGTGTATATATATATATATATATATAAAGTGATCGATCTCGGGATAATAATGACAGATGATGCGAAATTAGAAACACAAAATCATATAGCGATAAATAAAGCAAAAAGAGTCGCCGGACAGGTATTAAGCACGTTCAAGAGAAGGGACAGGACAGTAATGATTCCCCTGCTAAAAACACTGATTATACCAAAACTTGAATACTGCTCAGTTTTGACGTCCCCATATAAAAAGGAAGAAACTAATAAACTAGAAGAAACGCAAAGGCATTTCACAGCCAAGATTGATGGCTGCAAAGAACTCAACTACTGGGAAAGACTACGTAAACTAAATCTGTACTCCCTGGAAAGAAGAAGAGAGAGGTACACCATAATCTACATATGGAAAATGATCGAAAAACTGGTACCAAACCCAAAACTAAACCCAATTACCATTCAAACAACAGTGGAAAATAGGAAGGGCAGAATGTGTAGTGTTCCCAAATTAAAGGCCCGACAAGGGACCTCCTCAACTCTGAAGGAAAATAGCTTGGTTGTCAGGGGGCCAAGACTTTTCAACCAGCTTCCAAAGACCCTCAGAAACGTAACGGGGGTCAAAGTTGAAGTCTTCAAGAGAAGACTGGATGCCTGGCTCAGGACGGTACCAGATGAGCCGGGCGTGCCTGGCTATGTACGGTGGAGAGCGCAAGAAAGCAACTCGCTCCTCCACCAAGCCAGACCTAGAGGCGGGGCCACCAGCTTGACTTCCGTGTGAAGAGAAACCAACGCACGAAACAACATAAGGTTCATAAGGAAGGTATATATATATATATAAAATTAGCTTTTATAAAAAGTTCAAAAAAGCTGAAAAAGGCGACCTCATTCCTGTGTTCGAAACTTATTCCAATTTAAACCTTGAGTGAACATTGTGGATGAAAATGCAAATGAGGAGTTTAAATAGAGAAAAAATGCACGTCTAGTTGAATGCAGAAATTATATTAATTGTAATATAATTAAGAAAGGTTCCCCATTTACATGAGATTAGTGTCCAATTATTAAGCTGTACGCGGTATGAAACACACACACACACACACACACACACACACACACACACACACACACACACACACTGAGATCAAACAATACTCATATACAGGGTGTTTCAGGAGGAAAGGTCAATACTTCGGGAGGTGATAGTATCGGTCATTGTGAGAAAAAAGTTCGTATGAACATGTGTCTAATTCTGAATGGTTAAGGAGATAGAGCTGTTTGAATCTACAAATACAAAAGCATTGTTAATGGTAATCAAGAAAGAGAAACCAATTACTGTTTCTAACATTTAATGTTTAAACACTGACATTTTGAATGGTATCAGATACAGAAATGACAAATTTGTTGCAGTTTACAATACGTTTTTGAAAATCCTACCGTCAATCTCAATGCACTTTGCAACTCGTGTGCGAAGATCGCGTGTTGTTCTTCTGAGTTGATCTTGACGTTCCTTTATGCGGGCAGCAGCATCCAAAATGCGCGCGAGCAATTCGTCTCGTGTATCCACCTTTCTTTTGTAAACTTGACTTTTCATCTACCCCCACAAACAATAATCTAACGGAGAGAGGTCTGGAGACCTTGGTGGCCATTGAATGGGACCATCGCGGCCGATCCATCGACCAGGGAAAGTTTGATTTAGGTATTGCATCACCAGACGGGTAGAATGTGGAGGAGCTCCGTCATGCTGAAAGTACATACCAGCGCGTGTAGCCAAAGGAACATCCTCCAATAGTCCTGGCAATTCATTTTGCAGAAATTCTAGGTAACTTTGTCCTGTAAGACGATTCTCTAAAGTAACAGGGCCAATCAGCTGATCATCGATGATACCGCACCACACATTGGCAGAGAAGCGATGTTGTAAATTTGTTTCTACAGTGGCATTTGGATTTTCGTCTGACCACCGATGAGAGTTACGAGTGTTGTTGATACCGTCACGGGTGAAAGTAGCTTCATCGGTGAACAGTATTAATCGAAGCAATCGGCGATTAGCATTTACCCAATGACAAAATTTCAGTCGCATGGCAGCGTCTCCTGGTTGAAGGTGTACACGCTGTACATGATATGGATGCAAACCTTCCTCACGTAATGTTCGCCATACTCTTGTGTGTGGTACATCGAGACGTGTAGAAATTCTTCGTGAGTTAGTGGTAGGACTACGCTCTACCAACTGAAGAATGTTTTCCACTTCATCCACATCTTGTTGACCTTCACGTTCAGATGAAACATGAGCGCTGGGAAGTGTACCAATCTCACGCAATGTGTTGAAAACCCTGGTAAACACTCTTCGATCCGGAATTCTGCGGTTCGGAAACCGTCGACGGTATTATGCAACAGCAGCTGTTGCACTTCCATCGCAAAAACCGTAGACATACACCATATCTGCATATTCGGCATGTGTGAAGGTGTGTGGCATTCTTAACACTGCTTCAAACACCAAACAATGTCACTCACAACAGTCAGCTGTCGATTGGCTTATGTTACATGCTTACATTACAGCTTACATGGTTCAAGGTTATAGGGAAGGGAAGGGGGAGGAAGAGCTGCGCGCGCATCAGATTCAAACAGCTCTATCTCCGTAACCATTCAGAATTAGACACATGTTCATATGAACTTTTTTTCTCACACTGACCGATACTATCACCTCCCGAAGTATTGACCTTTCCTCCTGAAACACCCTGTATATATATATATATATATATATATATATATATATATATATATATATATATATATATATATACGGTGAACCAAAAGTAGGTGGACAGTAGGTTGAATACGGTTTGTGTTATATTATATTATAACTATGGTGTTCATTATAACTATGGTGTTTGTGTTATATTATATTAAATATTATAACTAAATTTATTTAAATTTTATTTTGTATTATAGTATACAAAAAAATTAAATATGTATTCTCAAAATAAACGTTATCATTTACTGTCCACCTACTTTTGGTTCACCCTAATATATATATATATATATATATATATATATATATATATATATATATATATATATATATGGGAGGGTGAAATTCACATGAAAAGCGATTCCAACCTCTTTCGCGTATTGAGCAGTAAAGTAGTTATGAGGGATTAGCAAATGATGAACAGGTCGTGATTAACACACAAAAAAATAAATAAATGGTATTTTAACAAGATATGATTGATTTTATAATGTTCCTAAACTGTTGTTAAAATTATTCACGAAATATATGAAAGCGCAAGCTTGAATGTTCCTTTCAGTTATATCTTTACTTAATAATAATTATTAACAAGAATTTAAGAACCTTCCCAGTTAATACTATGATTATATCTTAACATATGGTTAAACACTGCATTAGAATTATTCGCGCTTCTACGCTTAGAACAACAGAATTAGAATCATTCGCGGTTGTACAAGCAGATTTCTGCTGGTTTACTCCGACATTTAAAGATTTTCCCGTTTCACTTATAGAAACTGAGTCGCATTGTTTACATCTATCTATCTATCTATCTAACTATATATATATATATATATATATATATACACATTTCAACTGCAAAGAACACGCAGTATAATTAACGTAAAGAACGACGCTTGTATAGAAGAATATTCCGCGCAAGATGAGGAGGGAGAACGAACAAATGAAAAAAAATGAGGTATATATATATACATATATATATACCTTATCTAAATCTGGTTCGTGATGTGGTTTGAGCGTAGTTTATCATTGTTATTGATCATTTAAATCAAATACGAGAAAGCCTTCTAATTACAGTTTCTCGTACGGGATATAATGCATTGTATCTAAAAATATAATCGTATAATATACTTCGTAATTAATGCTTGTTATATTTTGGTTTCTGTTTGAATATATTTTTCGCTATTCCTTTTAATAATTTTCTTATAGAGCTCTAAGCTATTATTATTATTATTATTATTATTATTATTAGTGTTTTTATCGTTGTTAATATGTACATGTATGATGTGTATGTAACAAATATCTACACCATTTGATACAATAACAAAACAAAAACATACATAGCAGTCTACTGTAGATATTAATGTAAGTTTTCTTTTGGAAATATTTTTACTCATAATTTCAAATATGAAACATGATTTACTCAAAATACCAATTTTTTCGTAAATACAACGATCAAAAGTTATCAGTTAACCTAATTAACGATATGTAAACGCCCTTGATAAGGTAGGTCTAATTTTTATTATTATCTTTGAGTGATATCATCAGTATATAAGTTTGTTTTTGTTTATGGATTCTAACTTATAATCTAATGTAATCGTGTTATCATAGGTTACGTAAAGGTTGAGGGTAGATTATGATAAGAGCTCGTTATCAAACTATTCTTTCTTGAATATCTGTTATGTAAAAAGCTGTTTTTAAGAAATTTTCATAAACTTGTATTAAATCTACGGAAAGATAACATAATAATTGAAACGAAATTTAATTTCAAACACGCCCATTTATTCTTCAGAATCTAAAGACAATACTTTTGAAGAGAAAAACATTAGAGAATAACGATATAGAGCGACTATCAATCATTAATTTCGTCTTTATTCGGGGAAATTTTTATATATTAAATAAAAATATTTAAAATTTGATGCATTTTTATGGAATTTGTCTTCTGCCAATTAAGTTTATTATTATCATTGTTATTATCATTATTATTATCATAAATCTTAGGGGGAGAGAGAGAGAGAGAGAAGAGAGAGAGAGAGAGAGAGGGAGAGAGAGAGGATCGCATAAATGAAAGGTGAAGTAATTGAGGAAGTACAAGAGTTTAAGTATTTGGGTCAAACTATTACCAACTCCTTGAGTGATGACTCAGATATAAGAAAACAATCTCGAAGCCTTTGTGCTAAAGTAAATATGACTACAGTATAAGGAACTTTCGGTTCTGTACAAGTGACGCTAAAGACACACTCTTTCGTACTTTCTGCAGTAATATATACGGACAGCAACTCTGGGTGAATTATAAAAAAGGTTCTGGTAGAACTATGAAGTTGCTGTACAACAGGTCTTTTAGACTCTCACATAAATTACCCCCGAGATGCTCAGCTTCGCAAATGTTTGCTACCCAATGTCCCGAGCTTCCCGGAGGTAACAAGACGTGTTCAATACAGTCTAATGCAAAGAATTAAAAAAATCAACAATCCGATTATCCAACCTATCCATGAGTCCTGCCGTTTATCCTCTAAGCTATGGACTTTTTGGTACGAAAACGTCTGTCTGTAGTTCCACTTAACTTCGACATTACTGTATTGTTTCTAATCAATTGTATATATTTCTATCCTTAGTATGTGAACTGTCATTGAATTAATAATATCAATATTTATGGATTTGAGTAAGGCGTTTGATGTAATAGACCATAATATTCTACTTAATAAATTATATTGTTACGGCTTTAGAGGAGCAATCAGTGATTGGTTTAAAAGTTATTTGTCCAATAGATATCATTTTGTATCAGTAAATAAGGTTTGCTCAACTAAAGCGCTTGTCAACATGGTGTGCCACAGGGCTCAGTTTTGGGTCCACTGTTTTTTTATCATATTATATATAAATGACCTTCCACGTTCATCTGATATACTGAACTTCACAATGTTTGGAGATGATACAACTGTCTCTTTTTCTTGCAAAGATGTTAATACAGCTAAGAATATATTTCATTCAGAATTCATCAGTGTAATGAAATGGTTGACCACCAATAAACTCTTCCTAAATACCAGTAAAACAAATTTCATGATTTTTACTAATAAAAGAAATGTATATCTTGATGAACTTAATGTTAATGAAATCGCCATAAAGGAGTGTACTGTAACAAAATTTCTTGGTGTAATGCTAGATAAAAATTTGCAATGGAGTGATCATGTAAATTATATCGCGAAAAAGATTTCAAGGAACGTTGCTATAATGTTTGAACTTAGAAATGTAGTCCCTAAACAAGTTTTATTCACTCTTTATCATACTCTTGTTCTTCCTTATATAACATACTGCACCCTTGTTTGGGGAAACTCCGCTAACAACGCATTAAATGGTATCTTTGTCATCCAAAAACGAGCAATAAGGTTATTATCTGATGCTGATTTCCTTGATCACTCTAGTACATTATTTAAAGAGCTAAACCTACTAAAGCTCAACGATATAACCAAACTGGCGCATTTTATTTTTATTTACGAGTGTAAGAACAAAATCATTAATTTGCAATGGGTAAATAGATATTTCATAACTCATCAAGAAATCCACTCGTATCAGACCAGAAATAGATCAAAGCTTGTTATACCTCAATTTAGATTGTCTTCATCTCAAAAACGGTGCCCGGACAGTTCGCTACTGGACATTTCACTACTAGGACATTTCGCTACCATATGTAAATTTACCAGTAAGTAAAATTAAAAAGGTAATAAAATTTATTAAAAAATTACGAGAATTATTAAATGAATACAAGGATTATTAAATGATTACATGAATTACATAAATTATTACGCATGATTACATGAATTATTAAAAGAATTTAATTTTTTAAAAAGAATGAAAGAATGCATAAAACATTTGATACAATAAAATATCTAAAAATATTTAAGATTATGCGCAATAGCGCGAAGGAATTCCAGTTTATTTCCAGAATCGTATCTTCTCAGTAAATTATGGATCCTCTGCTCACAGTCCTTATACTTTTTCTTCTTCTGAGTTGCGTTTAGGTTAGGTTAGGTTAGGTTAGGTTAGTAACCAAAAGGGGGGAGGCAGAAGGATCAATGTTAAATGTCGGTTTTTATAAAAAGAGATTCTAAAATTCTAAAAATTCTAAGAGAAGTGTCATGATTGTGATCAGATGATGAGGCTAAAATTTTAAAATGTTTATCCAAAAGGGCAAGATTGCAGGACTGGGCATGTTCTCTTATAGGAGAAAATTCTTTAACGACAGCGAAGTTAGATGCCGGTAGCGAAATGTCCGGTAGCGAAATGTCCTAGTAGCGAAATGTCCTAGTAGCGAAACGTCCTAGTAGCGAAATGTCCGGTAGCGAATTGTCCAGTAGCGAATTGTCCAGTAGCGAACGGTCCTAGCACCCTCAAAAACTACCCATTTTCATTGGATTGAAACTATGGAATGACTTGCATGATGATATAAAAAATATTGTGAATGTAAATTTGTTTAAAACCAAGTTGAAATCCCGATTAATAAAGGCATACTAACAAAAATCTAGGATTAATGTCCACTAATATTGTTTAATATTGTCCATTAATATTGTTTAATACTGTAATACATGTTTTAACTATTAATAATACTTATTTATTTATTATTATTAATTTATAACAACTAGCTGTTTATTTTTAATAAGAGCCCAGTAAAGCCTAAAAGCTTAAGGGCTAAATTAAATAAAATAAATAGTCGAGCTTCACAATTATTCATGCCATTGTAAATTGAAAAAAATGTATTTATTTTATTATTATTATTAATAAAGGTTATTCTATTCTATTCTATATTTGTCATATGCCAATAAACCTTTTCATTTTCACTTAAAGCAATAGATTTGTTCTAAAATGGAACTTTTCATATTTCCATTGCAATGCTAATTAGAAATAGAAATTCATGTTTATTTTATTAACTATATCTGAAATGGAAAATGAAGATTCAGACTTTATACTCATTTATCTGACTTTGTCTATTTGTATATTTGTCAGTCTGTTTGCTATCTGATTGCTTATCTATAGTTATTTCTATATCTGTTTTTATATCTATCTGCTTATAATGACAGATCGCGTAGATCAGTGGGTAACACCAATTCCCTATAAGCGAAGACACTAAGATCGAGGGTTTGACTCCCGATGGTGTTAGTAATGCTAATAAGGGATTTAGCGTAATGGTCGCATTAGTTGGTTTCTTACTGAGCGCTGAGCTAGTTTCTGCCCTTCTTCGCTGATTATTACTATCTACTTATAATTATAGAGAACTACAATAACCGTACAATATATTTTACTACAGTCTCCGTATTATCTACTTATACGTTTCTTCGTTTGCCTACCTCTCTATCTATCTGTCTCTCTTACCGTATATTCACCAACGTCTGTAGCTCAGTTGGTAACACATTTTCCCTATAAGCGAAGTGAAGATAATGAGGTCGGGGTTCGAATTCCGATGATGTTCGTAATAACAATAATAGTAATAACAACAACAACACCCTTTCCTCGTAAGCGAAGACAGTGATGTCTAGGGTTCGACTTCCGATGGTGCTGGTATTAATAATTCCTTGAATTGGCGTAATGGGCTGCATTAGTTGGCCTGAACGATATACCAATTTCTAGCCCTACTGACTGATGATTATTATTATTTTTACCGAACGACTAAAAGGAAAAAATATTTCGTACAGCTTTGGAAGCGTGCTGAAATGAGTAAGGTGCAAGCACTTTCGATCACCGAATTTTTTTTTTTTTTTTTTAGTTAAATGAATAAGGTTACAAATAAATGCTTAGTAGAATGGCTAACAACAAAACATGAGTAAAATCAAAGTATAACCAAGTGTAATGAATGTTATTATTTGGGGTTTAGGGAGAGCAAAATTTCCGTGTTTGATTTAGCACGCTCGTTGCAGTCCCTAGATCAGTTTTGGGGGGGGGGGGGAGTGTGAAATCAGCACGATACGTACACTTTTCTGCACGGAATTTCTTCGAATGTATATCTAGGTATTTATTATTATTATTATTATTATTATTATTATATATGCGCCTCGGTGGTGTAGTGGTTAGCGTCACTAACTACGGATCCATCGGACCGAGATCGAGACCCAGTGACGGCAGGTGGAGCGCAGCAAAACCCAGCTGTTCATCCTTCCACACGATAAAAAAATTGGTTGGTAGATAAATGGGTACCCTAGGTAGTCTAGCGGTTAAGACGCTGGGCTGCTGGTGGGGCGTGGTTCGGGTAACATGCGAAACTGTGGGTCTAAAGTGGAGTGACAAGCTTGAACTTTGTTACAATGAACAATTCGGGCGGAAGCAAAACCAAGGTTAACTAAGTTATATATTTGTCTGGTGGTCTGTATATTTACATGTTTCTCTGTCTAAATGTTAATCTGTATCTATCTATGTATGTGCTTCTTTGGCTGTTTATATGTTTGCTTGTATATCTATCTATCTACCCCTCTGTCTGATTATTTACCTGACAGGCTCTTAATTTCGTTGTCTGTGTCTCTGTTTTCTCTTTTTCTGTTTTACGGTATCTCTGTGTATCTATTTGTGTATATGTTCGTATATCTGATTTGCTGTGCATCTGCCTGTCTGCATGCTTGTCTTATTTAGCTATTTGCCTGTACCTGTTTATGTATATTTTGCATATCTGTCTCAAAATCCTTTTGTTTGTCTGCCTGCTTGTCTTATCTATCTCTCTATCTATCTGTATATATAAACTATGTTTATATATGTTGGTTTGTCAATGTATCTAGTTGTGTATTTATCTAAATTTCTGTCTTTTTAGATAGCTTGTCTCCTTTTTTTCTTCTTCTTGCATTTTTAATATGCTTATATATATATATATATATATGAAAAATTATTTCACGAAAGTGACACGTGAAAGTATTTATGATGAATAAAACCACGAAGGAAAAAGAAACACAAAGGGTGCTCAAGCGCTTTCGTCTAATGACATCCTCAGGAACACTGGAGTGAAAGGACAGATCAAGGCAATATATAGGTTACAAAAATAAACATACATACATACATATTCACATATATATACATATATATATATATACATATATATATATATATATAAACATATACATATATATAGTAAGCATAGAAAAAAATTGTGGGAGGAGCCAACATTTATATGGTCACAGAAGAATAAAGAAATAAAAATAAATATAAATATAAATTGAGAAAAAATTAATTACAAAATAGTGCCTTAGTGATATATATGTCACAGCCTAAATAATCATAAAGAAATAAACAGGCAAATAAAAAAAACCCATAAATACATATACATACATATATATATATATATATACATATATATACACATATATATATATATATATATATATATAAAGACACTTTTAGCACTTTGGCCGACCTTCCATATAAATTCAAATGGCTTTTTTATGGAACAGGTCACAAAAGAATAAAGAAATAAAAATAAATATAAATATTGTAAGTGGAGTCTACCAATTCAAGCTCAAGAGGGAGGTTTTACAATCGATTTAATAGATGCTGCCAAATTGATATATATGTCACATTATTAAAAAATAAAAATTGAAAGATAAATTTTAAGAGAGGCACACCAATTTATAAGGGAAAAATTACCACATATGCATATTATAGTCACAAACGAATACAAAAATACAAGTAAATATAAATTGGAAAACAAAATGATCCCTAGATGATATATAAAGAACAATAAAATATATATACGACATATTTACGGTATATATACGAAATATAAACGCAATATATACAGAATATATATATATTATATATATGCATAAGGGAAAAAAAATTACCAAATTTGTTTTTATAATTATTGTCTGAGAAAACGGTAGGTCGCAAAAGAATAAAGAAATAAAAATAAATATAACTTGAAAAAATTACAAATAATACACGTACACATATATACCCGCATACCCAAATATATATATACATATACACACATATATACAAACACACACACACACACCCACACATATATATATATATATATATATACAAGCTTGACCTTCACGAAATGAGAAATCATCCCGCAGAACCTTTGTGAGGTTGTAAGGTAAGGTAAGGTACATACACATATACATATATATATATATATTTAACTGCATACATACATACATACATACATATACACACATACATACATACATATACACACATATACATACAAACACATTTAACTGCAATGACCACACACATACGCACATACACATACATACATACACATACACTCATACAGCAAAAAATTGAAAAATAAAATTGTAAGGGAAACAACAGACAAAAACAAATTTTTTACCAAAGATTTAACAACCTGCCCTTTTTGTTTAAATCCATTCTGAAGGAATTCAGAGCAACGGGATCAAGTTGAAACAGACCTTTACTCATGTTAAGGTTATTTCCTAAACGTTTCCGCAATAGCCTTTCACAATTAAAAAAAGATAGTGAGCTCCATATTACTAAAGCAGACAAGGCTAACACCTTAGTCATTATGGACAAAGTGGATTACATTGGAAAGATGAATGAGCTGCTTCAGGACCCCGCCACATACGTGAAACTTAGGAAGAACCCACAGGATGATGTCATCAAATCTTTCAATAGTGGCTTGAAACGCATTCTCAAAGATCATAAGGATTTAATTCCCCTTTTTTTGTCCACTTCACCTGCTTTGCCTTATCTTTATGGTCTTATTAAAACCCACAAACCGGGTAACCCTATGCGCCTATATTAGCTCGGTGGGCTCTATTACCTATAAACTCTCCAAATGGCTTGTTAATGTTTTGTCCCCCATTCTTGGAACTGTCTCTGATTCACACGTAAAAAATTCCATGGATCTCACTGAAAAATTGAATAATGTTCGCATTAATACCAACGATAGATTGATCAGTTTCGACGTTTGTTCATTGTTCACAAAAGTTCCGATTGATGATATGCTTGACTTTCTCGCCAGAGAATTACATAATTATGATTTACCATTACCTGCACACACTGTTTTGGAGCTTATTAAGCTTTGTATCAAGGATTGTAAATTCACTTTCAATGGCGAGCATTATCAACAAGTTTTTGGGATGGCCATGGGCAACCCTTTGTCGCCCCTTCTCTCCAATATTTATATGGAGTTTTTCGAAATTACTTACATTCCGAGAATCCTGGGGGTTGGCATCCCTTGGTTGCGGTACGTCGACGATATTTTGTGTATCTGGCCCATGAATCGTGACCTGGATGACTTCCTCCTTCAGTTAAATGACCAAGTCCCCTCCATTAAATTTACTTTAGAAGTGGAACAAGACAACTCAATCCCGTTTTTGGATGTGCGTGTTCATAGGGATAGCCCGTGTTTTAAGTTTAGTATATATCGGAAAAAAACAAACAATTTGTCCTACGTACACTTTTACTCTGGACATGACACCCCTATTAAAAAGGCCATATTTTCCTCAATGTTTCTCCGCGCTCTTAGGATCGCCAGTCCTGAATACATCGATGCCGAATTGGAAAATATCAACGGTATTGGAAGTGAGTTGTGTTACCCATCTGCGTTCATGGAATCTTGTCTTAATAAGGCTAAACGAACCTTCTATCGTGTGAATAATAACACTCGCACCTTGTCAAAGAATATTTTAGTACTTCCATTTTTCCCGGGCTTCTTAGGCATTGCTAATGTACTTAAACTTTTGGATATCAGTGTAGTTTTTTCATATAACAATATTGTGAAAAACATCATAGTAAAAAATAGCCCTACCAATAATTTAGGCATTATCTATAAAATTGGGTGTAAGCAATGTGATTCCTTTTACATAGGTCAGACAGGAAAGGATTTGCAAACGCGTGTAAAACAGCATCAATATTCCGTTAGAACGGGACAGTTGTCCAGTGCCCTTTTTGTCCATTTGTCAGAGTTATCCCATTGTATTGATTGGAATAATGTTTCAGTTTTGTTTCACTCTAGCAACATTGTTAATAGAAATATTCTTGAGTCGGCTATAATTCAACTTACAAATAACCTTAACATGAGTAAAGGTCTGTTTCAACTTGATCCCGTTGCTCTGAATTCCTTCAGAATGGATTTAAACAAAAAGGGCAGGTTGTTAAATCTTTGGTAAAAAATTTGTTTTTGTCTGTTGTTTCCCTTACAATTTTATTTTTCAATTTTTTGCTGTATGAGTGTATGTGTATGTATGTATGTGTATGTGCGTATGTGTGTGGTCATTGCAGTTAAATGTGTTTGTATGTATATGTGTGTATATGTATGTATGTATGTGTGTATATGTATGTATGTATGTATGTATGCAGTTAAATATATATATATATATGTATATGTGTATGTACCTTACCTTACCTTACAACCTCACAAAGGTTCTGCGGGATGATTTCTCATTTCGTGAAGGTCAAGCTTGTATATATATATATATATATATGTGTGGGTGTGTGTGTGTGTTTGTATATATGTGTGTATATGTATATATATTTGGGTATGCGGGTATATATGTGTACGTGTATTATTTGTAATTTTTTCAAGTTATATTTATTTTTATTTCTTTATTCTTTTGCGACCTACCGTTTTCTCAGACAATAATTATAAAAACAAATTTGGTAATTTTTTTTCCCTTATGCATATATATATATATTATATATTCTGTATATATTGCGTTTATATTTCGTATATATACCGTAAATATGTCGTATATATATTTTATTGTTCTTTATATATCATCTAGGGATCATTTTGTTTTCCAATTTATATTTACTTGTATTTTTGTATTCGTTTGTGACTATAATATGCATATGTGGTAATTTTTCCCTTATAAATTGGTGTGCCTCTCTTAAAATTTATCTTTCAATTTTATTTTTTAATAATGTGACATATATATCAATTTGGCAGCATCTATTAAATCGATTGTAAAACCTCCCTCTTGAGCTTGAATTGGTAGACTCCACTTACAATATTTATATTTATTTTTATTTCTTTATTCTTTTGTGACCTGTTCCATAAAAAAGCCATTTGAATTTATATGGAAGGTCGGCCAAAGTGCTAAAAGTGTCTTTATATATATATATATATATATATATATGTGTATATATATGTATATATATATATATATATATGTATGTATATGTATTTATGGGTTTTTTTATTTGCCTGTTTATTTCTTTATGATTATTTAGGCTGTGACATATATATCACTAAGGCACTATTTTGTAATTATTTTTTCTCAATTTATATTTATATTTATTTTTATTTCTTTATTCTTCTGTGACCATATAAATGTTGGCTCCTCCCACAATTTTTTTCTATGCTTACTATATATATGTATATGTTTATATATATATATATATGTTATATATATATATGTATATATATGTGAATATGTATGTATGTATGTTTATTTTTGTAACCTATATATTGCCTTGATCTGTCCTTTCACTCCAGTGTTCCTGAGGATGTCATTAGACGAAAGCGCTTGAGCACCCCTTTGTGTTTCTTTTTCCTTCGTGGTTTTATTCATCATATATATATATATATATATATATATATATATATATATATATATATAACCTAACCAATCATCAAGGGTGTACAGTTGACCTAACTGGGCATTCAGTTGCCCTAACCTGACATTCAATTAACCGGGGCAACTCACAAGTAGATAGATCCAACGCTAGTGATGTTAAAAATGGGTTTTTTTATGTCCATGTTTTTTTTTTTTTTTTTTTTTTTTTTTATAATAATTAATATATTGCCTATAACTATAAAAAGAACATAGACAATAAATAGCCTATTTTCAACTACTTTTATCCATATGGAAATTAAGTTCATGACTCCAGAGGAGATTATTTCCAAAGGTAGATTTTCGGAAGGTGTTGCGAGACTCCTCCTAATGTCTCAACAGCAACCGGAGGCAAGGATAGTCAGCTTATTCTCCGGACGGTCCCAAGCCCGGATAAAGGGGGAGGGTTGGTGTCAGGAAGGGCATCCGGCCGTAAAAACCCATGCCACAACCAAATGAGATGAGTCAAGAACCAAGATGGAGGCGACTCACCTTAAACAGCGACCCCATATAAAAATGGGATTAATTATGCTGAGGAAGAAGAAGGTATATATATATATATATATATATATATATATATATATATATATACACACACACACACACACACATTTGACTTTATTAAAAGAAAGACGATTCGTCTAAGTATCCCCTTAATCCTGTCTTTCAGAGGGCACGTTTGGGTTATGATATAACTTTAAACTTATTAGCTGTTGTCAGAATTTTGTTTCTTCTCTCATTTCATGTCATGTTGCATAATAGAGAGGTCCACAGTCACACCCACTGTTAGTTGAATAGATACAGTTCGTCTATCGAGTTGTGTGTCCTAATGTATACCTGTTTCTACCTGTCTATCTGCCTGGTTATTCTTTTATCTACTTCTATTTCTGTTTACCTTTGTTTTACTGTTTATCTATCTGTTCGTTCTTCTGGCTGTCTCTGTAGTTATTTCTCAGTCTTTGTTCTGTATATGGCTATCTGTCTGTGTCTGTTAGTTAGTTAGTCTTTTATGTGTAATGTACCAACATTCGTATATTTACCTTATACCTTAGTATGCTATACCTGTCAATCCCTTTAGGAACATGCCAGTGAGATGGCTCTAATATTTCCGTCAGATTTATCATTAATATATATATATATATATATATATATATATGCTGCAAATCCACAAGGAAAAAGAAAAATTATTCCAGGCCTTTCGTGTATTCAGAAGTACACCTCGCCAGGGAGATGACGAGATGACAAAAATATATACATATACGGGACGGAAAATAAAAAGATTAGCACCTGATTAACAAGAGTTAATTAGAGGCAAAAGGTATTTTAACAGGATATTGTCAATTTTATACATTCCCGCACTGTTACTGAAATTATTTTTAAAATGGATAAATGCACATTCTAGAATATTCCTTTCAGTTATATCTGTGTTTTTAAAGAGCGCTTTAGAGTTATCCGACTTGACACTATGATTACATCTATACATATGATTAAACAATGCATTAGAATTATCGTATTTCCCGGCCGGCGTATAACGCGCACCCTAATTTTGAAGAGAAAATTATTTTGAAGAGAAAATTTAGGAAAATAAAAATTTAGGAAAAAATATACCTCCTACCTCACTTCACATGTACAATTTTAACGAGTTAATTTTAACGCAGGGTGATTTTTGGAGTATTTTGGGGGAAAAAAAGTGCGTGTTATACGCCGGGAAATACGGTATTTGCTGTTTTACACGCATATTTATGCTGTTTAACCATATCTAACGTTTTACCCGTTTGGCCTATATATACTGAGTTACATTGTGTACATCCGATCGAATACACACAACCAACAACATTATCAGGGTTATTCTTTATTAGACGTGATTTAACAGTATTATTATACTTAAAAGACTACATTCATACCAATTGGTTTAAGTAAAGTCGGAAGATATTGAAAATTAACATGGTAAGGTAGGCTAAGGATACTTTTACGCTCAAATTCCTTTACAATTACATTATTATAATACCTATTCTTGGCTTTCCTAAGGCAGTTATCTAGAAATAAAATATGATAACATAATTTAGTACCAATAGTCATGATATTGCATAAATCGGAATCTAAAAATTCAGGACTGACAACTCTCAATGCTCTAAGAAACAGCAGAGAAAATAGAGGATTTAATCGAGGGATGATGGTCAGAACAAAAATGCACATACGAGTTATTATTAGTAGGCTTACGAAAAACTTCAAATTTGAACTGATTCAAGCATCTCCGAATTTTTGGATCCAGAAAAGATAAACTTCCATCATTTTCTTTTTCAACCGTGAACTTAATAGATGGGACTAAATTGCTGAGCCTACCAAGAAATAAGTCAACATCCAAATTATTAGGCCAAAGCCATAAAATATCATCTAATACCTGTACCAAACAAGGTTAAAATTAACATTAGTAGGCAACATTCTACTTTCAAAAAAAATTTCCATATATAAATTAGCTAATACTGATGAGAGGGGATTACCCATTGCCAATCCAAACGACATACCATAAAACGTATTTTCAAACTGATGAAGTGTACTTCTGAATACACGAAAGACCTTGGAATCATTTTTCTTTTTTCTTGTGGATTTGCATCATTCATTCATTTCACGTGTTTAATTGTGAAATTCATCCCATATATATATATATATATATATATATATATATATATATATATATATATATATATATGGGAATGAACTCAGAATGGTCCCCTGAGTTTTTTATGATACACACAGACAGTGCATGGAACAAGGAACTCTTCTGGGATAATTAAATCCACTATAGTCCGAATAAGTAATGGTAAATGACAAATACCATAGTTTTTCTTTTTCATGATGCTAGCCCGACGCGGGCAACGGGTCACTCGCAAAGAGGTCCCATAAATATAGCTTCCCTCACCAGCTATCTGCAAAGCAGACAGGATCCAGCTTTGGGACATGGATCTAGGGTTTAAAGCAGCCTAGCCCTGCTACATTCAGAACCTCAATATAAGCAAAAGACTCGCTGCCTTCACGTCAGATTGAATACATCAAAGAAAAAGGGGTAACTATTATATTTTTAGCCAAAAACCAAAACTTAAACCTCAACTGGCAGAATTGAGCGTCCATTTTTCAAGGCGCATAACATGTCCGTGTGTATCATAAAAAATTCAGGGGACCATTCTGAGTTCATTCCCATCTTGAAACGGACATGTTATGTGCCTTGAAAAGTGGACGCTCAATTCTGCCAGTTGAGGTTTAAGTTTTGGTTTTGGCTAAAAATATAATACCGGTAGTTTCCCCTTTTTCTTTGATGTATTCAATCTGACGTGAACGCAGCGAGTCTTTTGCTTATATTGAGGTTCTGAATGTAGCAGGGCTAGGCTGCTTTAAACCCTAGATCCATGTCCCAAAGCTGGATCCTGTCTGCTTTGCAGATAGCTGGTGAGGGAAGCTATATTTATGGGACCTCTTTGCGAGTGACCCGTTGCCCGCGTCGGGCTAGCATCATGAAAAAGAAAAACTATGGTATTTGTCATTTACCATTACCTATTCGGACTATAGTGGATTTAATTATCCCAGAAGAGTTCCTTGTTCCATGCACTGTCTGTGTGTATCATATATATATATATTATGACATACATCCATGCTATCTAACTTTCTCACCTAGTTGGTTGTTGCTGGAAATTGTCTTTATTGCGTAAGTGCCTCATCATAGATTTCATACGAGTAAATTGTTTCCCCTCGCTCCGTCAAATTTTTCTTATAGCCATACAGTTTTCTTACTATCATATATATTATTTTGGCTTTGAACTACCTGTGACCTATCTGTGACCTATGACCTACGACTTGCCTATCACTTATGGCCTACCTATCGCCTATCTATTTCCGTGCATAGGAAATTTATGGTCATTATCGTTACTTTTTAAAATTTTCCATCTTAGAAATTATGATCTCTGAAGTGACTGAAAGTTACTTAAATTTTGATTATTTTTCTAACCAAGCGAATCCATTCTTTTTCATGGACGTTTTCACATTAAGCTATATTAGGTTTATCTTTACTATACACAATTTACATCTTCGTAGGATTCGTAGACTCTAAGGCAGTGAGTGGCTTCCAATTTTTTTTTCTAGCTCAAGAAACTCCAAGGTCATCTTTGTTCTTCTTTCGCGGTATCAAGGTCAGGGAGAAGAATCACGGGCCCTGCTGCTACTTTTGACTCCGGGCCCCTTTATCCCCGATCACTTCTTCCTCTACCTTTCACCCCGGGCGCCCCTAAGACTCGGGGCTTGGTGCTTTGACACTCCCCTCTCCCGGGCTCTGCGCGGCACCCTGGGGGTTTTTCGTCTCTTCCCACTGTTCAACATCCAGTTCTCTTCCCTTCCCCTTCGGGGACACCACATAACTTTAAACCGAACCTGTATAGTTTCCGTACACCCAAACTAAAACATTCTAAATTTAGAACTTACATATAACTTCTTTTTGAGGGTTCATTCTAGGGAAGTTTTTCCTTCTTTTGGGAATCAAAGCTTCTTGTCAGATGATACAATAACTTCTTTTAATGATGCCTAACTTCTTTAGATAGAAGAAATAGTCTTCGAAACTTCTTTTTTGAGTGATTTGAGACAATAGAAGGTAATATTTCTATATACAGGGGGGGCCAAAGTCACCCGACAGTTGAAAGTAAACTATTAATGAATAACTGTCGGTTGACTTTTGGCCCACCCTATATAGAAGGTTGCGAGAAATCTTTGTTTTCCGTGTATGGGCGTAGTAAATCGTTATTGTTTTGTTTCATTTGAAATTTCCATATCTTCAGTAACGTTTTGAAAGTTACGAAGGACAGTGTGAGTCATTTAATTTAGATGTCTACAGTATAATAAGGTAGGGTGATAAACTGCTTTTCTTTGAACAAACCAACCAAATCTCCACTCAGAAACCAATGTCATTCGCCTGTTTACTCAGCCAAAGACTCTCTCAAGCCAGTCTGAAAAATGAGGAATAAGGAAGTGATGCAGTAGTGTGAATGGTGCACTTAATTTATCTGACTCGATCAAGGTCTTCTTCTAACAGGAACTTATTTTTCCTATCAGGTGGGGTTACCGTCTCAGTTCCCGGACTATGTCCACCTGTCTTTGTACTGTCTGTTGAATGAACGACCTTGAGCGTTTCAACCAACTACTGTCATTCAGTGAAGCGCCCTCTTCAGCCCGATCAGTTTAAAAAACAGTTAATGACATCAATACTGTACAAATTCTCGGATTACTTTACGTTTAGAAAGTGATTTGTATTTAAATTTATCGTAATTATAATCTGAAAGGAGGCTCAGAAACTAGAACATCGCTCAGGCCAACTAATGCGCGGCACATTGCGCTAACTCTTGACTTATCATTATCGTCTAGCGTCATCGGGAATCGAACCCCCGATCACAGTTTCTTCACTTCATTTTCCGTTGAAAAAGATTCTGAGGGTGATATTCATGTAAAATACCCCTAAGGTACCCCAAAATTAGACTCATTACCATGAAGGACCCCCCCCCTATTATAACGTTCAGCTTATATGATTATTAACCAATAAATTCTTTAATTATTTTTGATGAAGAATTAAGAAAATAAATATTTAATAATAGCACAAAAATGTATGGGATTATTTTAAAATACTGTTCAGAGAACTGTCAAGAATAAATAGACACCGCGATGATTGTCCCCCCGAGAACAAATGGCAAGGCTCATCAATGGAATGGCACAGTGTGTGTCAGCTGTACAAAATGGAAAGGGAAAAGTAACACGATTCTAAATATATTGATTCAATAAATTTGTTATTATTGATTGACTGTCATGATCAAATCAAAAAGTATCAGAAATCCGAAGTTGTTCATTTGCTACTGTCAAGTTGTCAACCCTCTGTAAATGGGTTCAACAAAAATAAAGGAGAATGTATTCTTTGCAACAAGAATTCCTCAGCTAGTTACATTATTCGTGGCAAAGTTCCAAGAACATATTCCACAAACTCCCTGTGAAATCTTCTAAAAAGCAAACCTCCAAAAGACATTCATAGATTTACAATTTTACAGCAACAAGAACAGAACCATGATAAAAATATGATGTAAGTACTACAGACTACAGATGAACCTACAGTTCCATCCAGCTTCGTAGTGACATGCCAGTTAATTTATAAATTAAAAGAAATGAAACAGGGACCTTAGATGATTCAAAAGCAAGAGTCATAACATCTTTGATAGGTAAGTAGCATAAAATTTTATATAAGTAGGCCTAGTAAGTGATTTCAGTTTTTAATAAGATCCAAATCTGTCAGGGATCTTATTAAAAATTTGGACTGAGTCAAATTTTTTTGAAAATTTTGTCACTAGTACAGTTTTTATGCTGATTCTAAATATGCAACTCATTTTTTGCGGAAATAAATATTTAACATTTTATTCGCGTTTGTTTGCAGGAATAGTGCCAGCTTCTTCATACGAACTCGCATAAACAGTAATTTTTGTTGTTATTAATGTTCCCCGGTCAATTGAATGCCCGGTTAGGTCAACTGAATGCCCGTTAGGTCAACTGTACGCCCTTCACGATTGGTTAGGTTGAGTCATAATATTTTCGTTAGTTTTAACAAAAATATCACGACTTAACCTAACCAATCGTCAAGGGCGTACAGTTGACCTAACCGGGCATTCAGTTGACCTAACCGAGCATTTAATTGACCTAACCGGGCACAATTGACCGGAGGCAACTCGCAAGTAGATAGATTACAGCACTGCATTATCATATGCTCACACTACAACAATAATATTGACACTAAACTAGGTGTAAGCAGGCAACAAATAAACATTAATAACAACAAAAATTACTGTTTTTTTGCGAGTTCGTATGGAGAAGCTGGTACTATTCCTGCGAACAAACGCCAATAAAATGTTAAATATTTATTTACGCAAAAAATGAGTTGCATATTTAGAATCAGCATAAAAAACTGTACTAGTGACAAAATTTTCAAAAAAATTTGACACAGTCCAAATTTTTAATAAGATCCGATTTCAGTAATAAATGTTTTAATTTAATGTGATTTTTTTTTTTTGTCTTGTAGGGACTGGAATCTTAAAAAACTTGGGACTTAATTATAGCACCAATATTGCTATAACTTAGAAGCGTAAACTTAAATAGAACTTAAAATTTTCTATTTAGTGATGAAGTGTAGTAAACAAAATTAGACATCAGTTTGAATAAATCTTCTATAATTCAATGTGTACTCTTTTGGGATCACCTGATGATCAGGGCCCCCAGCCTTCTTTAGTTAGTCCTAACTAACGAAAATATCATGACCTAACCTAACCAATCGTTAGGTTAACTGTACGCCCTTGACGATTGGTTAGGTTAGGTAGTGATATTTTCGTTAGTTAGCCTTATAAGCTAACTAAAGAAGGCTGGGAGGGAGCCCTGATCGAAAATTACAAGGAGTTACAAGGACAGGAGGAAGCCTCAAAATCTTTCGGTCCATTCTGGGAGGTTCCTGTTATTAAACTAGTGCATTTTCCAATTATTCTATCAGTATAGAAAATTCATGTCTTGGCAACTCGTTAACCCTTACCGAAACGAATGTATTTCTCGAGAGGTTATGTCAAATAAATATGGGAAAATAAAGGCAAAAGTTAAAGGAAGGTGGTCCACTACTTCCTATATCACATTTACAATTGATATCTGGCCGTATCTTTTAAACAATTAAACCCTCATTTACCTCAATACACACTTCTTACATCCTGAAACTCTGCGTTCTGAAATTTATACTTTAACTGCCAATACTTTCCAGAAAGTCACACAACACTCACTATTGCAAATGTGATGAACAGTGTTGAAGGCCCAGTAAATCTTGAACTTCTACAGAACAGGGACCGACCGGCAAAAATCAGCTATAAAATACCGCGGACCGGCAAATGGGAACCACTTCACTCAGGTTCTAGGCCTCACCACGTCATATATCTCTATAGCTTTATACAGTAACAACACAAACACAGAACAGGTTTCATTCCTGCCTAGCGTGTGTCACGTCCCCGGCACGATTCTAATCAGTACACCATCCAGGACGGAGTCCACGCTGGTCGGGAACGAAACTTCTGTTCTGCACGTCTTTGTATTAACGCCAATCTATGGTTAATGCAGTTCTCTGCAATATAATAATAATAATCCCTGATGAGTAACTATTACATTTCCCGAAAATGCACATAATAAAAAGAGAAACGAAACCTTCTCCGTGATGCACGTTTTACTCCAGGCGCATCTTGCTTCAGAAGAATCATGCACCGAGACTGATAATAACTGGGAGTGTCTGTAACACAAACTGAAGAAAATGGAAAAAAAAACAATAGATGCTGATCTGGATATTCTTTGAACTATGATAACGCAAAGCATTCTTGCTTTTTAGTGGTGATGAACTACGCACAGAAACCACCTTGTTCACACGACACTGCAGCTGTGAACTGCTCGTACCCTGAAATGGGTCGTATGGTAGGAATGATGTTTTGTGTAAAATATACAGGGTGTACACAAATTATCTTTACAACTTTTCTCTTAAATAAAAATATTAGGAAACGAGGTACACATACTGTTTTTGCGCCATCTGTGAGAAAAGGTAATAAAGTTTCACATAACCTTAGACACATTCAACATGGGCACCATTTGTCACACGTAAGACGTCCAAACGGTATTCTATCTCCATCCATGTACGCTGCAGCATTTCAACGTCAACTCTTGCAACAGCAGCAGCAATTCTGGTCTTTAAATCGTCGATGTTGGCCACTGGAGTTGTGTACACGCAGTCTTTTACATAACCCCATAGAAAAAAGTCACAGGGTGTTATTTCTGGTGATCTGGCCGGCCAAGAGATGGGGCCCCCCACGGCCAATCCACCGATTTGGGAAATGCATGTTAAGGGAATTTCGTAGCAATTTCGTAATTTGTGAATACCCTGCACAATAATCTGACATCTGACAACTACACGTGAAACTTTATTACTTTCTCTCACAGATGGCACAAAAATGGTATGTGTACCTCGTTACCTAAGATCTTTATTTGAGAGAGAAGTTGTAAAGATAATTTGTGTACACCCTGTATAACTTTTCATCTCACTTCCATTTAAGTTGTGATTACAATTGTCTTGCGTGTTAATATATATATATATATATATATATATATATATATATATATATATATATATGGTGCTGCATAAGTCGGTTTACCGAGAATAATGGAATCACCTTATGAAGAATAATATTTATCATTTACTACAGAAATTATTCAAAGTGTCCTCCATCATGTTCAATACATACGTTGCATCTCTGAACCACTGAACAACAAATAGCGCAGCACAGTTCTTTGTTATTATTCAACGTCTCGAACTCTTGGCGTATCAAAGTCTTCGTGTGATCGAAGTCCCGAGGTTTCTGGCCGTAGACTCTATCTTTGATTATACCCCACATTGAATAATCACATCACAATAATTATTCAATGTGGGGGTATAATCAAAGATGCAACGTGTGTATTGAACATGATGGAGGACACTTTGAACAATTTCTGTAATAAATATTATTCTTCACAAGGTGATTCCATTATTCTCGGTAAACCGACTTATGGCGCACCCGGTATATAAGGTGTCCCATCCCATCATATATATATATATATATATATATTACCCATTTAAAGGTGGTAACAGAGCAATGCCCAAAAATTATCGACCAGTGGCTCTCACCTCACACCTTATAAAGTGTTTTGAACGCATAATTAGAAGCAAAACTACCTACTACCTACAAGAAAAAGATTTATACAACCCAAATCAACATGGCTTCAGGGCGGGTAGATCATGCCTGTCACAGCTACTAGACCACCAGGAGAAAATATTAGGAACATTGTGTCGAGGACAAAACATTGATGTAATATATACTGACTAATAAAGCCTTCGATAAATGTGACCATGGAATCATAGCACACATACTTAAGGATACAGGAATTACTGGAAAGCTAGGAAGGTGGATATTTAATTTCTTGACGCAAAGAACGCAAAGAGTGGTGGTAAACGGAGTTAAATCGGAAGTCTCGGAAGTCGTGAGCTCTGTCCCACAAGGGACAGTATTAGCTCTCTTGCTGTTCATAATAATGATTGCAGATATTGATGCAGATATTAAGGACAGTATTGTATCATGCTTCGCAGATGACACAAAGATATGTAAGGAAATATTGAACGAAGGTGACATAAGAAAATTACAAAACGACATTGAAACATTATTTCAGTGGGCAGAAGACAACACTATGAAGTTCGACGAAGAAAAATTCCAACTTCTAAGATATGGTAATAACAAAGAGCTACAAAAAAAACTCCGCAAGCCAAACACATAACACCAAATCCACAAGTCAGGGATCTTGGAGTAATACTGTAATGTCGTCGGATACAGAATTCAGAGAGCACTATAAAATCAAAATCACAACGGCTAGAAAAATAATGGGAATAATCTGGAGGAGCTTCCGCAGCAGAAAAGCAAACATCATGCTCAAATTATGGAAGAGTCTAGTCCTACCAATAATTGAGTATTGCTCACTACTCACAAGCCCACACATTGAAGCTATACAAAGGACTTTTACGTCTAAGATAGAGGAAACGGAAGGTGAAGACTACTGGTCTCGACTACAATCCCTGGAACCCTACTCTCTTGAAAGAAGGCGCGAGCGGTACACACTAATATACATATGGAAAATACTTGAGGGCTCTGTCCCTAACCTCAGAAATGAAATAGAAACAAACTGGAATGAGAGAAGAGGCAGATTTTGTACGGTCCCAGCTGCGGTGGAACAAGGAGCCATGAAAACGAGGATGGAAAATACCCTCAGAATACGGGGCCCAAAGCTTTTCAATGTCCTTCCAAAAGAAGTGAGGAATCTCCAGCACAGCGACCTGAATAACTTCAAGAACCAGCTGTACAGATTCTTGTGCAAAGTCCCTGACCAGCCATGCGTGGCTGGCTACGAGGGCAGGAGAAGATCAGAGAGCAATTCCCTCCTTCACCAAGTCCCGCAAATGAGGCGGGATGCTGCAGAGGGGTCGACCGCAGGTCGATCCTGAACCGTCGTTCAAACTCAATAAAAGTAAAGTAAGTAATATATATATATAAAATTTGTGTCCCATTTATCACACACACACACACACACACGCGCGCATATTTCCTTACTTGTAATTGATACTATATTAAAAATCATGATTACATACATATACTAAATTGCTATTAACTGCATGATATATAATCACCTTATACTAACAACCGGTGTCATATGACATCCAACTGTTCAAACAACCCAATTTACTCACAAGATTTACACTGGCAAATTCCTTAATTATTAATCAACTCTCTTCACACAAAGTTGGCAAAAATGGTAGATTTCTGTCAGAACTTTGAACCCATGTTCTCATTTAACCGTACTTTTTTATGCAGGAAGGAGGGGCCAAGTGCGAACTCGCAACCCCCCCCCCTCCCCCATAAACACTTAATATAATGTTAATGATATAATGTTAATTATTATTAGGATAATCGATGGATAATTGACAGTATAGATTTTGCTTTTAAATAATGAAAAAGTACAGTCTATCGTCTGTCACTATATAAAAAAAATGGGGCTACGTCGTAGCCAATGCCGTAACACCACTTCCGGCTACGTCGTAGCCAATGTCGTAACACCACTTCCCGTTGATCAACGAAGTTAAGCGACATTGGGTCTGGATAGTAGTTGGATGGGAGACCGTCCTTCGCGTCCAGATTATGTAGCGACCCGTGGTTCGGATCCCACGTAAAGCTGTAGGTCCCCTCCGTCATATGACCTTAGATGTTACGAAGGAGGTTAAACAAACCCAATAATTATTATTATTATAAAAAATGGTGGACAATATACATTTTTTTATTATTATTTAAACGCGTTATCTATCATATTATCAGTTGTTAATAGATTATTTTAAAAATTAACATGATAACATTAAGTGTATATGGCGTATACGCTTAAATGAACACTTGGGCAACCGCACGAGACCTATATATAGATTATCTTTGAGCCAACCGAGTAAATCCCCGATAGCAGATCAGTGCCACTTGCCCGATAAATCTCGAACAAACAATAGCTTTAAAACACTGTTAATTGAACAACAAACAAATCTAAGTGTTCTTGAATAAATTTATATTCAATACTTGAAGCAATTGTTCATCTACCTCGGCACTTTTTCACCATCTTTGTATAACGAAGTGATTTTTAAAGTTTTTTTTGCCTTTAACACTCTTAAGTTGTAAGTTGTAACTTTTGTGTTTTATTAATAGCCGCAAGGAAGTTTTTTTTTAAATTTTCCTTGTAGTTAGTTCTTCAACGTTTTAGTCTCAGTGTAGGTTAGTACACGGTTTAATTTTAGATTTTATTTTTGAACCATTTGTATGTACTTCCTTTATTGAAATTCTTGTGGATTGTGATTCATCGCAGGTATCCACTGAAAGTGATGACACAAAGAAGATCAGCAATAAACAGAGATCCGTAGTAAGCAGAGAAGATTAGTAAGCAAGTAGATTAGTAGTAACAGTGCTCAGGCCAATTAATGCGACCCATTGTTCCAGCTCGTATATTAGTATTATTATTAACCAGCATGATCGGGAGTTGAACCCTTAACCTCAGCGTCTTCACTTTCCTTACAAAGAAACGGTGTTTCCCACTAAGCTGCGCGCGCTGAATAATTCGGACTTAATCATAAACATTTACCAAACACCCGCAACAATGTTGGACAATAATAACAATAATAATAATAATATGATAGAGAAAACAAGAGAACCACTGAACCAAAACAAGAGATGAAGAATCCTTTATTCTTTCATAAACGTCTGAATGTTTGTGACATAAATATGAATAAAATGCTTCGTTATACGTTACATTTTGTGACATAAATCTGAGTAAAATGCTTCGTTGTACGTTATCCGAAGAAAAGTTAAAAAAGTTCAATAGTTTCATACAAACTTTTAAAATTTAAATTTAAATAGTTTCTTATTTATTTAAGTATCAAAATGATGTAGAGTTTTGTTGGCTATGAATATATTATCGAAATATAATATTATATCAGAATATAATATTACTCTTTTTGATATAATTTATATTATTTAATTCTTATTTAAATTATATTTTGATATGATTTATGTTATTTAATTCTTAATTAAATTATATTTTTAATATGATTTATATTAATTAATTGTTATAATTAAAATGTTAATTATAAAATGATATAATTAAAGTGTCGTTATTTATTTGGTGAAACGAACTCTATTCAGGTTTAAAAAACCACTTGGGAGAGAAGAATGACGTGTTTTAGAAGGTAACCAATCGTGTAAAAACTTGCAGTTACAACCTTCTTTTAACCAATGGCAAGACACCTATAAAAGGGGTCTTAGTAGAGTTCCCGCCATTTTTGTATAATGCCAGAATTCTTCCTTTTGTTATAAGTGTAAAATGTAATAAAATTATAGTGCGAAATTACAAAAAGTGTAAAGGACGGATAGCGTTAAACCAGTCAATCAATTCAATTCGTCTCTCTCTCTCTCTCTCTCTCTCTCTCTCTCTCTCTCTCTCTCTCTCTCTCTCTCGACCGGCACCTATACAGAATGGTGAGGTCGAGCCCGGGGAGAGATGATGTTGAGCCGGTGGCGGACGTACCTTCAACTGAAGGGTGCGTCCAGGTACGGTGGGTGACCCTCCTTCCACGTTGGAGGGGGCTCAAGCTCCTGCAGAAGTTGCCCCCTCGTTGGTGAGGGGCTCTTCAACTCCTGACAGCCCTGGCTGTTCGGGAAACGGGTCGTGCTAGGGGGGCGGTCAGAATAGGGAAGGCTCCCTCCGTGCAATGCTTTTTAATGCTAGGTCGATTAGGAATAAGTTTTGCGAGCTACGGGCGCTCTTAGCATCAGAATACCAGGCTATCGTGGGGAGAGGGGAGGGGGGGGGTACTAATATACGTCAGGGACACGTTGAGTCCGGTTGACTGCCAGTTCCGGTCGGAACGGGAGCTGCTTGGTGTCGATCTGAATGTGGCAGGGACGAACTATAGGTTAATCTTGGTGTACAGACCTCCGCATCTCCTCCTCGAGGAGGATACAGCCCTGTACACCGAACTCCGTAGCCTGCTAGGGGATAGGGTGTGTGTAGTTTTAGGAGACTTCAACTGTCGCGGCATAAAGTGGGAAGACAGGACTGCTGATGCTGAAGGGAGAAGGCTAGTTGACTTTGCTGATGAGAACTTCCTCACTCAGTGGGTCAATGAGCCTACACGAGGCGAAAGCGTTCTAGACTTAATATTCACGACCGAAGACAACCTCGTCACTGGCCTCACCGTTGACGAATCGTTGGGCCGAAGTGATCATGGTCTGATTAGGTTCTGTGTCTGCGTCCCTCGGGTGAAGCGTAGTAACTCGAGAGGCAGTAAGCTCCATCTACGGCGGGCGGACTTTGTTAGCCTCCGGAATAGAGTAGGTGAAATGGGGTTAGAGGTCGGCGGCGATGTTGAGGGAGTGTGGAGTGCATTCCGGGACGAGTTTATGGTGCTGCAGTCTGCTGCCATACCCTCAAAACCGGTCACCCTGCTTCAACGCAGCCTAAGTGGCTCAGTCGTGACATCGCTTCGGCTATCCGAAATAGGAAAGTAGCGTATAGGAGGGCGAAGGCCAATCGTTCCCACGAGAACACTGAGCGTATGTCCGCCTGTGTAGGGAAGTGAAGGCGAAGGTTAGGCTAGCGAAACGTAACGAAGAACTACGGGTCGCAAGCATCTGCAAGGGGAACCCTAAGGAGTACTTTGCGGGAGTGTTCACGAGGGAGGACACTCGCGTCATCCCCGAGCCAGGCGTCAGGAACGAAGGTGCTGGCCTGGATAGTGTTCGATGTACCGCGACAGTCGTTGCCGATAGAATAGACAAAGTGAGCGCGTTTTCCCAGAGTTTCTCCCAGAGTGTTGCGGGAGGTGCGCGACCAGGTGGCTCCCCACCTGGCTACAGTCTTCAACAAATCGTTGGAGACGGGCCAGGTGCCTGGTGACTGGAGGGAAGCAATGTGACCCCTATCTTTAAGAAAGGGGATCACGAAAGTCCAGTGAACTATCGTCCCATTAGTCTCACTTCGGTTGTAGGCAAATTATTAGAGGGGATAATAGTGGATAGGATCGTTAACCATTTGGATTCCTACAAGCTGCTTGGGGACTCCTAACATGGGTTTAGACGGCATAGGTGTCTCACCAACTTGCTCGAGTTTTTCTACGTCATGTTGAGTGAGTATGATAAGATAGGGCGATTGATATACTTTATCTCGACTTTCAGAAAGCCTTTGATAAGGTACCTCACCGCCGGCTAATGGTGAAAGTGCGCGCGCTGGGTATCGGTGGGGAAGTAGGTAGGTGGATGAAAACTGGCTGAAGAATAGGCGGCAGAGGGTTGTAATTAAAGGGGCTAGTTCGGGTTGGGCCTCGGTCACTAGCGGGGTTCCTCAGGGTTCCGTTTTGGGGCCACTGTTGTTTATCATTTACATAAATGATATCGACAGTGGCATCGTCAGTAGGATCGCCAAATTCGCTGATGACACCAAGCTTGGGGCCAATGTTGGGACGCCCGAAGCGATCGAGCAACTGCGTGCGGACCTTGGTAGGATAGGAGAGTGGTCCGAAAAATGGCAAATGCCGTTTAACTTGGGTAAATGCAATGATGCACATTGGCTACGCCACTCCCAAGTCAGACTACTCCATGTTGGGGAGTAATATCGAGGCGACTGATTTGGAAAAGGACTTGGGTGTGCTAATTAGCAGCGACCTTAAGTTTACGAAACAGTGCGTAGAGGTGGAAAAGAAAGCCCAGAAGCTGTTGGGTTATATCAGGAGACAATTTCAGTCTCGGAATAAGGAGATTGTGCTCTCTCTGTACAATTCCCTGGTTCGGCCGCACCTAGAATATGCTGTGCAGTTCTGGTCGCCCACCCTCAGGAAAGATATTGAGGCTGGAGCGACTGCAGGCGAGGGCCACAAAGTTAATCCCTTCCGTTAGGCATATGGGCTACAATCGACGCTTACGCGCCCTGAACTTGTTTTCGCTGGAAACTCGGAGGCTACGCAGTCAACTCATCGAGGTTTTCAAGCTTTTACGCGAGTTCAACGATGTCGATTTTAGAAGCATGTTTAGTTTAAATGATAACCCAACTCGCAACAATGGTTGGAAGTTGAATTTGAAACGGTTTAGGACTAGTGTGTGTGGGAATTACTTTACGTATAAGATCTGTGACACGTGGAACAGGTTACCTTCAGAAGTTGTGAACAGTTCCTCTGTGGATCAGTTCAAGAAAAGGTTAGACCAAATCTTGCACACTATTTGAGGGTGTCGAAAATTTTCCGTGGCACCCGTTGCCATTGGTATCTCCTCGGTATGGGCCGTAAGGCCTTTTGAGGTACTTCTTTTCCTTGTAACTCCTTGTAACACACACACACACTCTCTCTCTCTCTCTCTTAGTTAAATTAACAGTTAATTCAAACGCTCCTTCCCGTAAATGAAAACTATCATTTAATAAACGATTTAGAAATGCGGCGTGTCTCATTCACCTTTCGGCCACGGTACGAAATGGCCTTGTCTCCTAAAGAAAATATCCCTAAATTGTAGGACATTAATTTATTAACGTATATAAAAACATAATCATTACACAGGTTGCTTATGTATACATAATAATAAGTGTGAAATCTTACATTTACACCACACACACACACACACACACACATGTGTTTTCTACTTTAATTAATGATATAAAACGTAATTTAGACTGGATATGAAAAATTAAAATAATTGTTAAATTTTTTAGATGAAAAGGTTCTAGATAAAAAATAAGTTCAAAGATAGTTATAAAAATCTTAGAGTTAGAAAAGATGAAATTTGATTTATTAATTTTGAAATTTTTTTTTTTTTTAAATTTAAAATTTATTTACCATAATATCGAAAACAATTTATATATACAGTAATTTCATTTTAGTGGGAGAAGACTAACATCGAAACAGGTTACAGGTAACATCCCAAAGCCCTATTTCCCCATACGCATTGGGAGTGCGTGTGTAAGTAGTATAGGCGAAAAAATATTGACGGAATATTTTTCGTCTGACAAAGTTTATGTCAAAAATTTACATTAAAATTTTCCGTCTGCCAAAATGTTCGGTCAAGAGTTTTGCACTCATACTACTGGCGTTAACTCCGGGAGTTAACTGAACCTAAGCAATCACATCCACAATGGCAGAAACGAAAGTCGAACCCGCACTTTGGGGCCCGAGTCCAATTACCATGCAACAAAAAGAGCCACCACGAAAGTTCACAGAAAACAAAGCCTTCCCGTAACCTTCTATACATAGAAATATTATCTTCTATTGTCTCAAATCACTCAAAAAGAAGTTTCAAAGACAATTTCTTCTATCTAAAGAAGTTAGGTATCATTAAAAGAAGTTGTTATATCATCTGGCAGGAAACTTTGATACCCAAAAGAAGGAAAAGCTTCCCCTAGAATGCGCCCTCAAAAAGAAGTTATAAGTTCTAAATTTAGAAGTTTTTATTTTGAGTGTACTAATTAAATGGACTTCGTACTGTAATTTTGTTTCATACGTCAAACACCACCATTTTCATTCATAACAAATGACTATTCAAATACTCGTACTGTACATTATAACTTATAACATTTGATAAAAAGCAGTTTGCTTGCTTGTACGTTATATGTTAAATTTAGTTACGTTCAAATTACAAAGTATTTTCTTCTTGCAAGAATTTTAAGCAAGAATATTTAATTAATGACTCAAAACTTAGAAGAAAAGCTACATCTCTAATGACAACAGGGAAAACATTTTTGATATTACAGTTCTATAAGTTTTAAACAGTAATGCTTATCTCTGATTCTTTATCCTTCTTTGTTATCTCGTTTAAATGGAGTTGTGGTTAGGTGAAATTTACCTTACTCATTGAGGGAGATGGTTTTGCGCTAATTTGTAAATAGAAAGAAAGAATAAAAAAGTAGACACAAAAACCAAGAATGAGTATATGATTATTTAAATTCAATTCAATGTCTATAAATTGGCAAAAGAAAATGAAATTACTTGAATGAGGTTTAGATTTACGCGGAAAAGATATGTAATACAACAACAAAATGTAATGAAGCGAAGAGAAAAAAGTAATTTAGAAAAAGGTAATTGGTTCCCAGTGGTTTTAGAGATACCTGGTATATCTGAATAGTTGTGAAAGAGAACATTTCTCTCCTCCATCAACCAATTTAGATGGAGTGTCGCGTTTGACCCTCAAAGACGATAAAAATTGGGAGAATATCTTTGTACACTTTTTAAATAAAAAATAAGTAAACAAAATGCATAAATGTAAAAAATGTAAAAAAAAATTTGAAAATGTAAAAAATGTAAAAATGTAAAAAGTGTAAAAATGTAAAAAAAAAAAAAGTTAAAAATGTAACTAAATTCGTCTATTTCAGTGGAACGAAACGATATATTAAAAAAAAAATTAAAAAGTTACTAGTCGCACTGTCACTCTTTTGAAGTGTTTTAAATTCATCCGACTGGCTTTTATCAAAGAGTAACCTATTTGTCTCACATCGTATATATATATATATGTGTATGTGTGTGTGTGTGTGTGTGTACTGCAGAATGTAAATACACAAAATTGCATAATTTATTTGCACAATTTTCATTAAAAAATAACAAATGTAGGATTCATTTGTGTAATACTTTCACGCAAGCCTTTTTGTGTATCAGGAGAAATGTTTTTTACCTTTTTTTGGTGTGTTCCTCGATAAAATTTTCCCCCGTCTTAAAAATTTTCGCTAATTTCACTTTTTATTTTCGCCAACGAGTAAAATGAGCGTACGTTAAGCGCTCACGTAACGGGCTTCAAATTTAGGAGACTACGTTTACATGAATAAGAGGAGAAAAAAAAAAAAGGCGTAATTTATGCCAAATTTATATGTGCGTGTATATTGGCAGACGTATGAGCTGACATTACTTGTATAAATTTAGAGCACCGAGTGGATTAACTTACAGGAGGTATAAGGAAGTTAAATTTATTATGTGCTTCATATAGATAAAGATCCATTCGATTCAAATTTCGAGTCTAGAACGTGATAAATAATCTCTTTATTTTATAGATGCGTTTTTTTTATCTCTCTCTCTCTCTCTCTCTCTCTCTCTCTCTCTCTCTCTCTCTCTCTCTCTCTTAGATCACAAATTAAAAATAGGGCCAAACGTTTGACGTCAGAAATGATACGTTAGCATTACGTTTCAACTCTGGCGTTGCTTCAATAGATACGCTTTGTGCTCATACAAAAGACCCTCTTATAAGAGTAAATTCATGCAATTCGTTCCGTAATTAATCTTCATGCGAGTACGTGATCCATCATTTTTAATTTTTATTTAAATATTTAGTTTATTTTTTACATGACTGCAGCGTATTATGAATATAAACTGCATGATTACATGTAAATATTTAAGGTTCTGAACAACAGAGCCTTTAAGCTAAAGTAAATTTTTTCTAGTTACACCATAATTTTGAATGCCAGTACATATATGTATATCTCATAAGGTATATCGTAACCATCATAAGGTATCATAAGATACCTCGTTAACCTCGTTTAGGTTCCGTGTGTTGGTTTCTCTTCACACGAAGGTCAAGCTGGTGGCCCCGCCTCTAGGCTTGGTTTGGTGGAGGAGCGAGTTGCTCTCTTGCGCTCTCCACCGCACATAGCCAGGTACACCCGGATCATCTGGTACCGTCCTGAGCCAGGCATCTAGTCTTCTCTTGAAGACTTCAACTTTGACCCTTGTAACGTTTCTGAGGTCTTTTGGAAGCTGGTTAAAAAGTCTTGGCCCCCTAACAACCAAGCTATTTTCCTTCAGTGTTGAGGAGGTCCCTTGTCGGGCCTTTAATTTGGGAACACTATATATATATATATATATATATATATATATATATACCTTACGATCCCTTATGATAGTTTCGTTGTTAAGGATCGACCTGCGGTTGACCCCTTTGCAGCATCCCACCTCATTTGCGGGATTTGGTGGAAGAGAAAATTGGTTTCTGCTTTCCTCCTGTCATCGTAGCCAGCGACGCATGATTAGTCAAGGACTTTACACAAGAATCTGTTCAGCTGGTTCTTGAAATTATTCCGGTTGGTGTGTTGGAGGTTCCTCGGTACCTTTGACAGTACATTAAAAAGTTTTGGGCCTTTTATTCTGAAGGTATTTTCCATCCACGTTTTCGTGGCACCCTGTACTACCGCAGCTGGGACAGTACAAAACCTGTCTCTTTTCTCATTCCAGTGTGTTTCTATTTAATTTCTAAGACAAGGACACAGCCCTTGAGTATTTTTCATGCGTCTTTTATTGTGTACCGCTCGCTTCTTCATTCCAGGGAGTAGAGTTTCAGGGATTGTAGTCGAGGATTGCGAGTACTGAGCAATACTCAATTATTGGTAGGACTAAACTTTTCCATAATTTTAGTATGATGTTTGCTCTTCTGCTATGGAAACTCCTCCAGATAATTCACATTACTTTTCTAGCTGTTGTGATTTTAATGTTATAGTGTTCTCTCACATGTAAGTTTGGTGTTATCTACTTGGCTTGCAATGTTTTGTAACCTTTATTCTGTAGTGCCTTGGTGTTATCATATCTTATACGTTAGATTTTTTCTTCACTAAACTTCATATTGTTGTCTTCTGCTCACTTGAATAATGTTTCATTGTCGTTTTGTAATTTTTTTGTTACCTTCTTTTGATAATTCCTTGCATATCGTTGTGTTATCCGCGAAACACGAGACGATACTGTCATTAATATCTACATCATTGTCAGCGATCATTATTATAAACAGCAAGGGAGCTAATATTGTACCTTGTACGACAGAGCTGACGACTTCCGAGACTTCAAATCTGAGTTCATTTACTACCATTCCTTGCGTTCCTTTGGTCAGAAAATTAAGTATCTATCGTCCCAGTTTCCAGTAATTCCTGTATTCTTAAGTTTGTGTTATGATTCCATGATCACATTTATAGAGAGCTTTAGCAAAATCAGCATATATTACATCTATCCAGTGCTTAATTTGTAAATGAAAAAGAAGTGGAACGCAGGTGAAGCCCTCACAGTTGCGCGAAAACTGCGCAACATGCAAATGAAAGTTCTTCGAATACAGTATTATTTAAAAAAAAAAGTTAGACTGTGATTGCAACATCTAAGTGAAATGTTATTTCATCTAAGTGAAACAAATTATTATATGTATTTGAAACAAAATAAAATTGCTTTACTTTCATGCTATTGCTATATATAGGAAGTTGATAGAATAAGCACATTAATTTCCACACACACTCCAAACTTCTTTCTGCTTGATCGACTAGTTTTCGCTTTCTACTGTCTGTATTTCGTTGGATTTTAAATTACGAAATTACGTTGCTGACCTTTTTATTAAAATAAAAACCTTTTTTTTTAATAGGTTTAAAAATAAAAGTACCGGAACGGCGTTCCGGAGCGTTCCGTCACAAATTAAGCACTGCATTTATCTTTGTTTTGACCTCGGCACAGTGTTTACAGTATTTTCTCTTGGTGGTCTAATAACTGTGATAGGCATGATCTTCCAGCCCTGAAGCTATTGCTGGTTCGGAATGAATAACTTCTTTTCTAGTAGGGAGTAAGCAATTTTGCCTCTAATTGCACGTTCGAAGCACTTTATAAGGTAGGAAGTGAGAGCTACTGGCCGATAGTTCTTAGGCAGTTCTTTGTTACCTCCTTTGAATAAGGGGGCAATGTTTGCGTTCTTTCATGGAAGTGGGATTTGTCCTGTGTCGAGTGATTTTCTCCATAGTAAGTATAGAGGCTTGGCAATACCCTCTTTACATTTCTTCAGAAGCGTGCCACTCCATGTGTCTGGCTCTGATGCCGAATTTTCTTGCATTTGTGATAGTGTTCTCGGAAGGAGCTGTAATTAAGGCTCTAAGTCTATTAATAGGTTCGTGCCCGAACTTGTTGGCTAACTTGTATCAATGTAAAAAAATTCATCTACTTTCTTTTCGGACTTAGGGGGTGCTAACTACAGAGTTAAATTGTTCCTTAAGCAGTTCGCTAATTTTTGCTGGGTCATTTGTATATTCGGTCGCCTCATCTGTCAACGGACCAATATTCTCTTTACACTGCATTTTTCTTTTCGCAAACGTGTAGAATTATTTTGGGTTAATTTTATGTGTTCTGCTACCTTCTTTTCCTCCTCGTTTGTCTCGTGGGTGTGGAAAGTGCATAATGTTCCATAATATCTAACATCATTACTGACTGGGTTCTGTCATCTTTTGTAATGTTACCAAGTTAAAATCAGCACAAACGAAAATAGTTAGTTTTTCAAGTTATTTTAACATGTTTTCTATTTCATACGTAAAGAATTGGAATTCACTTTTTGTGGTGTTTGGTGATCTGTATACATTCATAATAATTAGTTTATTTTTTTACTTCTAAAATAAAAATTTCGACTGTACTGTTCGATTTACTTACCTTCACTTCACATATGTACAGATTTTTAATATAAACCCAAAAGTCTCCTCCTTTTCTAGCAAATCTATTCGCTACGTATTTGTTGTAGTCCTTTATTACTATTTCAGTGTCTTCGTTGCAATTTTTACAACTTTTTTTTTTTTGCATTTATGCAAGTGTGTTTCCGTTAAGCATATTATATCTGTCCTGGTTTCCAGAGTTAAATTGTGCAGGTATTGTAATTCGCAGTCTGCATGGTCAGTCGACATTTGTTTACAATAATAAATTTGTAGGGTTAATAACTCTGGTATTCGGATGTCTTGGATAATGGTCGTTTTCCGGTCAATTTTGACGGTTCCTGTTGCATTTGAGAATACTTGGGATGCGGGCCTTGGTGTCATTGTGGTTATTGAATATATATATATATATATATTGTATAGGAATTTATGAATATATGAATATATAGGATATATGACTAGACATGAATATACAGTATGTATGTATATAATTTTAGGCATCAAAATATTTTTGGATTTATAAAAACATTGTTTTAATTTTGAGAACTTTTCAATATCGTAAGTGTCAACTGTAGAATACATCATATTCTATATATATATGTGTGTGTGTGTGTATATATATATATATATATGTATATATATATATATATATAGAGAGAGAGAGAGAGAGAGAGAATATCATGCATGACCATGCACGAGTTTGTATAATGTAAGAATCTCCCACCAGCATTCGAACCCACCACCTCTTGAATAAAAGTGAGGGAGCTAATCACCCCATCGTAGTCTAGTTACTAGCGTCCTGACCTCCTATTCAAGAGGAGGTGTGTTCGAATCTTGGTGTGGGCAATTTTTCAAATGCGATTTGTCTCCTGCCAAAAAGATGAGCATTATGCGCCTCGGGGGTATAGTGGTTAGCATCGTTGACTAAGAATCCATCAGCCCCGGGATCGAGACCCAGTGACGGCAGGAGGCATGCAGCAAAACCCAGCTGTTTATCCTTCTACACAATAAAGAAATTGGTTAGCAGCTAAATGGGCACCCTGGGTAGCCTAGTGGTCAAGACGCTGGGCTGCTCGTGGGCATGATTCGGATTCCATGTTAAACTGTAGGTCTAAGGTGGAGTGACAAGCTTGACCTTCATCAGAATGAACAATTTGGGGGGAAGCAAAACCAAAGTTAACCAAGTGTGCGTGTATATGTGTATATATATATATATATATATATAGGGTGTCTCTTATTGGGTAGTCAAAAATTGAAATGTTGAATTATTTTATCTGCGCCCCCTAAAATAGTTCCATTTAGCATAAAAACTAAAACTTGAAAGTTTGACACAAATTGGCTCATATTTAGGGGTCGCCCCCGGCTAATAAAAATGGTGACCATGGCATAATAGCTCCTGACATATGATTATGCTCATTATACACATAATTCCTTCCTTCTTTTTTTAGTTTGATTCGTTTTTATAAGTATAGGCCTTCTTATTTATCATTGATCCTTTTCTAACCTATCCTTGATGTTGTTATAATCTATCCTTTGGTCCTCAATCCTTCTTTATCCCAATCCTTTTTCTCCTATCCAAAATCCTTCCTGGCTCTTTTTTTATATACAATCAGCAATGAAGCATTGCTACAAAAAAAAACCATTAGTTTATTATATAGAGATAAATTCAAAATGCCAGTGCTATTTACATACTTTAATTACTTTAATTAGCATTATTTCCTTATACAACATTTATTTAATATACAATGATTATACAATATGGTGTATTTTAAGGTGCGACCTCATTGATGGTTATTTTTGAGAAGAACAGTTTTGATGGAACTGGGTGACTCTGGCGGTGTTTTGCAACAATTTGGAGCAGGAACTGGAGCTGCTCTTCCCCCACTGTCAATTTCTTATTCAGCTCTTGAACTAAAGCTACTGCACGTTCTGCCCGGTCATTTACAACAGATAGAGCTGCAACAATAGCTCTGGCCCTTAAATATTCACAGTTGGATGTCCAAGTGCTGGGTGCCTTGTTCAGAAATCCTTCTGGCAAATTCAGCTTAGTAAAGAATTCTCTAGTATTTCTTGTAACAAGTTGGTGTAGTCCTTCACCAGAGCAGAAGGTCGATTCAGGAATCCGAGGACGCTTGGGTGGTCTATCAGTGGACTCATCTTCTAATGCCTTTATCATGCGTTTCTTTACATCTGTAGTAATTCGCTCATCAAAGAAAGCAAGACCAACTGCTTCTTCAGACAGGTACCATAAGTGGTTAGAGAGCTTTTTTTTAGTTGCATCAGAAATCTTTTTGTTAGGATAATTAATCAATGACCTCATAAGTAGCCAGTCATTAAATGGGGTTTCAATAGGGTGAGGATGTTGTCCAAGCCTTCATATAGATGAGAACAGAAAAAAGGGAAAGATCTCGAATTCCTCGTTCTTCAGTCTTAGTCATCTTGAACTGGTTTCGAAAAAGCCACATCTTGATAGAATAGAGCGCTTTGGACATCCAGCGAGCTCGATGCATGGCACTGGTGCACGAAACTTGATGCCTTTATTGGGGACACCTCCAAGAAAGATGATGGACAGATCCAAAAGTTCTTGATAGTCATCCCGTAGCACAGGTGCCTAGGATCTAGCAAACTGAATTAGTTCAGTTTTAGACTGGATAATTGCTTCTTTAGTAATCGTGTCTGTCTCACCTGTTTGGAACTGGCTTTGATCAACAGAAGTCCAATTGTCACGAAAACGCTTAAAGATCAATATCTCTGGACCAGTTGATGTAGATCCCAATGTTGCTTCAAATGCAGCTCCCAACAATAAATCTAAAACATGGTGTCTACAAGGCAAGTACAAAACATCATGTCCCAATTTTGCTTCGATGAGAGCACAGGCTCCACTATATTGACCCGTGTTTGAAGCTGTTGTATCGAAACAAATTGCTTTTACTCTCTCTGTAATTCCCCATTCATTCAGGCAGGTAAAGACGGCTTCAGCTTGTGCTTCTTCAGTTGAGTTTGGGATTTTGGGGACACCAAGCAGCTGTTCAACACCAGGTCCTGACACAAGTACTGGGAGACGATCAATGTGCTTGTGCGAGGTGAGGTCCTCCATCATCTTGCCATCCCAGTGGACTGTCATAGAACATTCTCCATGGAAATGCTCCTTAAGTTCTTTAGCATGACGAGCTCGGTTCTTATTTCGAAGGCGATGGATAGAATCTTGTCTTATCAAGCAATATTTTCAGCTACAAACTTGACAATTATCTTGATATATTCATTTAATTGAATTCATCACAAATATGATGATTAATTAATTAAAAACATATGTTTAGTACTTGACAACTGCTAGTAATTTCAAATATTAATTGCATAAATAATAGTTATATTTTATGAACTTTAATAAGCGGGGGCGACCTCTAAAAATTGTTCAATCCAAAAAAAATTTTATATGTGATGTTTTTTCAACCAATGGAACTGGTTGAGGGGGCACAACCTAAAAAAATCAACACTTCGAAAATAAGAGACACCCTAATATATATACACACACACACACACATTGTATATATAAATTTTCTATCGTCATGATTATGGCACTGTGCTTACTTTATACATTATTCAACGTAAGGTCGTGGTCAAAATCTGGCATCTTAAATTGCATGATGAGATAAACAAATTCCTCGCAAAGGATGCATTCTGATTCCTAAAGGTTGATACAGATACTTTCCATGAACGTTATTGAACAGCATCTCATTTCAGTAGTTAATTACATTTTATGTTAAAAAATTTGTGAACGTTTTGAAGGCGGAATAAATGATTAACAATTGAAGTTTTAAAGATTTAAAAAAAAATTTCCATTGTTCGTGGCAACGTTGATTGAATGTCGAAAAAGCGATTATATTTAGTCACGTCAAGGAATCTATTATTGTTTGTTAACGTAGAGTTTAAATGTATTCTCTCTCTCTCTCTCTCTCTCTCTCTCTCTCTCTCTCGGCACGCTGCTTGACCGGCACCTATACCGTATGGTGAGGTCGAGTCCGGGGAGAGATGATGGGCCCCCACCGGGGAGGGATGATGATGAGCCGGTGGCGGACATACCTTCAACTGAAGGGTGCGTCCAGGTTCAGGTGGGTGACTCTCGTTCCACGTTGGAGGGGGCTCAGGCTCCTGCGGAGATTGTCCCCTCGTTAGTGAGGGGCTCTTCAACTCCCGACAGCCCTGGCTGTTCGGGAAACGGGTCGTGCTAGGGGGCGATCAGAATAGGGGAGGCTCCCTCCGTGCAATGCTTTTTAATGCTAGGTCGATCAGGAACAAGTTTTGCGAGCTACGGGCGCTCTTAGCATCAGAATACCAGGATATCGTTGCTATCACCGAGTCCTGGGTTCATACTGATCGTAGGGACTAGGTTGGGGAGTTCGAAATTCCCGGGTATAGAATGTTTCGCAAAGACCACACCCGTGGGGATGGGGGTGGGGTACTAATATACGTCAGAGACACGTTGAGTCCGGTTGACTGCCAGTTCCGGTCGGAACGGGAGCTGCTTGGCGTCGATCTGAACGTGGGAGGAACGAACTATAGGTTAATCTTGATGTATAGACCTCCGCATCTCCTCCTCGAGGAGGATACAGCCCTGTACACCGAACTTAGTAGCCTGCTAGGGGATAGGGTGTGTGTAGTTTTAGGAGACTTCAACTGTCGCGGCATAAAGTGGGAAAACAGGACTGCCGATGCTGAAGGGAGGAGGCTAGTTGACTTTGCTGATGAAAACTTCCTCACTCAGTGGGTCAACGAGCCTACACGAGGCGAAAGCGTTCTAGACTTAGTATTCAAGACCGAAGACAACCTCGTCACTGGCCTCACCGTTGACGAATCATTGGGCGGGAGTGATCACAGTCTTATTAGGTTCCGTGTGTGCGTCCCTCGGGTGAAGCGTAGTAACTAAAGAGGCAGTAAGCTCGATCTCCGGCGGGCGAATTTTGTTAGCCTCAGGGATAGCGAAGGAGAGATGGGGTTAGAGGTTGGCGGCGATGTTGAGGGAGTGTGGAGTGCATTCCGGGACGAGTTTATGGTGCTGCAGTCTGCTGCCCTACCCTCAAAACCGGTCACCCTGCTTCAACGCAGCCTAAGTGGTTCAATCGTGACATTGCTTCGGCTATCCGAAATAGGAAAGTAGCGTATAGGAGGGCGAAGGCCAATCGTTCCCACGAGAACACTGAAGCGTATGTCCGCCTGTGTAGGGAAGTGAAGGCGAAGGTTAGGCTAGCGAAACGTAACGAAGAACTACGGGTGGCAAGCCTCTGCAAGGGGAACCCTAAGGAATTCTTCAGTTATGTTAATAGTAGAAAGCCCATTAGAAGCATGATAGGTCTGTTAAAGGACGGAAGCGGCGTTCTGCGGACCTCCGACGCGGACATCGCTAATGTACTTAATGAGTACTTTGCGGGAGTGTTCACCAGGGAGGATACCCGCGTCATCCCCGAGCCAGGCGTGAGGCACGAAGGTGCTGGCCTGGATAGTGTTAGATGTACCGCGACAGTCGATGCCGATAGAATAGACAAACTGAGCGCGTTTAAGGCTCCTGGGCCAGACCAGTTTCTCCCCAGAGTGTTGCTAGAAGTGCGCGACCAGGTGGCTCCCCACCTGGCTACAGTCTTCAACAAATCGTTGGAGACCGGCCAGGTGCCTGGTGACTGGAGGGAAGCCAACGTGACCCCTATCTTTAAGAAAGGGGATCACGAAAGTCCAGGGAACTATCGTCCCATTAGTCTCACTTCAGTTGTAGGTAAAATTATTAGAAGGGATAATAGCTGATAGGATCGTTGACCATTTGGATTCCTACAAGCTGCTTGGGGACTCCCAACATGGGTTTAGACGGCATAGGTCGTGTCTCACCAACTTGCTCGAGTTTTTCCACGTCATGTTGAGTGAGTACGATAAGAGTAGGGCGATTGATATACTTTATCTCTACTTTCAGAAAGCCTTTGATAAGGTACCTCACCGCCGGCTAATGGCGAAAGTGCGCGCGCTGGGTATCGGTGGCGAAATAGGTAGGTGGATTGAAAACTGGCTGAGGAGTAGGCGGCAGAGGGTGGTAATTAAAGGGGCTAGTTCGGGTTGGGCCTCGGTCACTAGTGGGGTTCCTCAGGGTTCCGTTTTGGGGCCACTGTTGTTTATCATTTACATAAATGATATCGACGGTGGCATCGTCAGTCGATCGCCAAATTCGCTGATGACACCAAGCTTGGGGCCAATGTTGGACGCCCGAAGCGATCGAGCAACTGCGTGCGGACCTAGGTAGGATAGGAGAGTGGTCCGAAAAATGGCAAATGCCGTTTAACTTGGGTAAATGCAAAGTGATGCACATTGGCTACGCCAATCCCAAGTCGGACTACTCGATGTTGGGTAGTAATATCGAGGTGACTGATTTAGAAAAGGACTTGGGTGTGCTAATTAGCAGCGACCTTAAGTTTACGAAACAGTGTGTAGAGGTGGAAAAGAAAGCCCAGAAACTATTGGGTTATATCAGGAGGCAATTTCAGTTTCCGAACAAGGAGATTGTGCTCTCTCTGTACAATTCCCTGGTTCGGCCGCACATGGAGTATGCTGTGCACTGAGTGTGCAGTTCTGGTCGGCCACCCTCAGGAAAGATATTGAGAGGCTGGAGCGACTGCAGGCGAGGGCCACAAAGCTAATCCCTTCCGTTAGGCATATGGGCTACAATCGACGCTTACGCGCCCTGAACTTGTTTCCGCTGGAAACTCAGAGGCTGCGCGGTCAACTGATCGAGGTTTTCAAGCTCTTACGCGGGTTCAACGATGTAGATTTTAGAAGCATGTTTAGTTTAAATGATAACCCAACTCGCAACAATGGTTGGAAGTTGGATTTGAAACGTTTTAGGACTAGTGTGTGTGGGACTTACTTTACGTATAAGATCTGTGACATGTGGAACAGGTTACCTTCAGAAGTTGTGAACAGTTCCTCTGTGGATCAGTTCAAGAAAAGGTTATACCAAATCTTGCACACTATTTGAGGGTGTAGAAAATTTTTCGTGGCACCCGTTGCCATTGGTACCTCCTCGGTATAGGCCGCAAGGCCTTTTGAGGTACTTCTTTTCCTTGTAACTCCTTGTAAATCTCTCTCGCTCTCTCTCTCTCTCTCTCCCTCTGACTGCAAAAAAAATAATAATAATAATAATTCTTTTAGTATTAAGTCTTTTTCTCTTACGATATAGACGTCGGGCTTCTAAGTACAATCTCCAAATTTGCACACGATACGAACTTAGGAAGTAGTGTAGGTACTGAGGAAGGCGTAAGAACGCTTCAGAACGATCTTGACAGGTTGGGCGAATGGTCTGTTACTTGGCAGATGCCATTCAACTTGGACAAATGTAAGGTAATGCACATAGGTTATAAAAACCCGAAGACCGATTACTCTCTCTTCGGAAGGAACTTGACTGAGACCGATCTAGAGAAAGACTTAGGAGTCTATATCAGCAACGATCTGTAACCATCGAAGCACTGTGCAGAAGTCGAAAAGAGGGCCTTAAAAATATTAGGTTATATTAAAAGACAGTTCTAGTTTCGGAACAAGGAGACTGTAATGTCTCTTTATAATTCACTAGTCAGACCTCAACTGGAATACTGTGCGCAGTTTTGGTCTCCATCCCTCAGGAAGGACATAGAAAGGTTAGAAAGAGTACAAGCAAGGGCTACAAAATTGATCCCTTCAATGAGAATGCATAGCTACCAACGGAGATTGGAGCGCCTAAATCTGTTTACCTTAGAGACGAGGAGGTTGCGGGGTCAGCTTATTTAAGTCTTCAAGATGCTGAATGGAATAGACGGGGTAGATTACAGAAACTTATTCTCACTTAATGTCAATCCGACAAGAAATAATGGGTTTAAACTGGAACTAAAGACATTTAGGACCTCTGTTTGCGGAAATTTCTTTTCCTATAAAATAGTTAATATCTGGAACCAACTTCCCTCAGAGGTTGTTTCCAGCCAAAGTGTAAATGTGTTTAAAAATAGGCTAGACAAAGTACTGAATACTCTCATAGTTTAAGACTCAAACATAACATAACTCTGCAGGAGTTCGCTTGCACGGTGTCTCTGTGAACGTGCTAATTATAGAGCTTTTTATATATTCTCCACTTTTCTGTAAAATTTCCTTGGCTACTTTTCCAGGGTCAAGGTATTTTCTTCAACCTTTTTCCGTACCTGCCACTGGCAGGGAGGGAGCGGAGGGTGGGGAGAGAGCCTTCTACTTTTCTATCCAGTTTTCTACTACTGCTAGGATAGTTGAAAGAAAAATAAACTTGTTTAATAACAAAACCTCCCAGAGTGGACCGGAAGGTCTTTGAGGCTTCCTCTTGTCCTTGTAACTCTCTCTCTCTCGCTCTCTCTCTCTGATTTAAAAGCGTACTGCAATTGCGAACACAATAAGTGGAAAATTCTCGACAATGGAATTTTCAACATTTTTATTATATTTTTCGTTCACTTACTTTACATTGTAAATAATACGGTGATCGAACTACGATTTGGTATTTGACTCTTTGGGCACGAATGAGAGGTGTAAATATTACAGTATATTTGCACTACTCGCGCCTCGGTAGTGTAGTGGTTAGCGTCATTGACTACGAATCCATCTACCCCGGGATCGAGACTCGGTGACGGCAGGTGGGTCGCAGCAAAACCCAGCTGTTCATCCTTCCACACAAAAAAAAATTGGTTGGTAAATAAATGGATACCCTGGGTAGCCTAGTGGTTAAGACGCTGGGCTGCTGGTGGGGCGTGGTTCGGATTCGACGTTAAATTGTAGGTTTAATTTGGAGTGACAAGCTTGACCTTCATCAGAATGAACAATTCACGCCGAAGCAAAACCAAGGTTACCCTGTAGTTAAATATTTATTAACCACCAGTAATTTAATTCCGGTTCCCCTTCTCCTCTTAAAATATACCCAAGACATACAGTTCGAGCCCCTCCATGTAGATATATATTATATAATATAAAACCTTGGTTTTGCATCAGCCCGAAATTTTCATTTTGACGAAGGTCAAGCTTGTTGCTCCATCTTAGACCTACAGCTTAACGTGGAATCCGAACCACGACCCATCACAGGTGGTCAGAAATTACAAAGTCCTCACTCGGACTCGATCTCACGCCCTCCCGATCAACAGCCCAGCGTCTTAACCTAGTACTAGGCTATCCAGGATACACATTTATTTGAAAAGCTGGGTCTACGCTACGCCGATTGCCGTCACCGGGAATGGAACCCAGGGCCGGTGAATCCGTAAAGCGATGCTAACCACTACACCACCGGTGCGCATATATATAGATTCGCATATATATATATAATATAAGATTGTGAAACTAATGATTTCATGAAATCACTGAAATTTTCAGTAATTTCGCATAATTACTGTTCCACTCAGGGACTTCAAAAAGTTACTGAAATACTTAAGAATTTCACGAAATCCCTACAATAACCTGACGTAACCTAACTTAGCCTAACCTCAGTAAATTCATGAAATCCCTGCTAGTTTATTGCAGGGATTTCATGAAACCACTAATTTCATAATCTTACTGTAACATTTTTTTTTTTTTTTTTTTTAGTTCAGGAAGAACCGATTCGCCTCTATTTAAAGGGCATATCTCAGCGGAAAAACAAAGAAAAAGTGAGAGGAAAGACAGAGGAAAAAGAAAGGGTGGAGGGGACAGTCGAAGTGGAAAAAGACCAAGGATGACAAGGACTGCAGGGTCGAGCCCCATCATCCTTGGGTGCTAGGGCCGGGAGGGCGCACGTGAAACCTCCAGGAACAAGCACGTACAAACGAGCACAAAGAGCACTCAAGAGCACGAGCTTAGAACCCCCTTGCGGGGGCTGTAACATATATATATATATATATATATATACACAGGGTGCTTCACAACCGGTCTGCCATACTTTGAGGGGTGATTTGGGGGGTGATAGCGAGTAAAAAAGTTAATATAACATCGGTGCTATTTCCAACCGTTGCGGAGCTACGGACGTTTCAAGGTGCACGGGAAAAAATAAACGAGAGTATTAATCTGATGTATTTATTGCTACATTTTATGAGATACAACTTATAAATGTTCAAAATGTCCGTCTCGATTTTCAATGCACAGCCTTGCTCGTTCCAAACAAGAGTCCACTGCCCATTGAATTATTTAGGGGTGTTCGCGTATGTAAGCAGCGGCATTCATAATCCGACGCAAGAATTCCTCTCTCGTTTGTACTTTGCTAACGGGGTTAGGTCCGGAGATCTCGGAGGCTACAATATTAGACCGAAACTACCACCAGTGCTGCCATCTATCGAATTACACACGAGTAAGGATTAGTTGTTTGCACATCTTAAAACGTTCGTAGCTCCGCAACGGTTGGAAATAGCACCGATGTTGTATTAACTTTTTACTCGATATCACCCCCCCCCCAACAAATCACCCCCCAAAGTATGGTAGACTGGTTGTGAAACACCCTGTATATGGAGCAACATTAAGTACAGATATTTCTATCACCCTGTACCTTTATCGCGCAGGGAAGCTATAAAAAAATAAAGTAATTTAATGATAAAATGAATCATTTATTTTGAAGCTTGCGTTGAATTAAAATATAAAACATTTAATTACAAAATAAATGCGAGGTCAAAACTGTAATTGCTAAATTAAATCACAAACCACTAAATGCATTTACGCACGCATCCCCTCACTGTTCCGGATTTTATATCTCATTTTGCGCGGGTCAAGTTCGGGACCTCGCCTGTATTTGTGGTCTGATGCACGAGAAAATTACTCTACCGAGCTCGGTGTTAATATATCTTCTTAAGCTCGTTACTCAGATGTTTCTTAAAGACGTTTACTTCTACGCGTGTTATGATCCTGAGTTGTTTTGGGGGTTTGTTGAGCAATGTCGGTCCTGTAACTACAAACTTATTCTCTTAATGAAAGTTAGGATTTTTTTCCCTTGGTTTATCCTTAGTTTTGGGCAGGACAAAGCCTTCCTTTTCCATTTTTTTTTAAATTAGTTTGTCAGGTTGCTGATTTTGAGATTCGAGTTTTGTCCGTCAATTATTTTCTAGGTGTAAATGTTGGTACACCTTTCTTTTACACTCAAAATTAAAACCTTCTAAATTTAGAACTTATAACTTCTTTTTGAGAGTTCATTCTCTGGGAAGTTTTTCCTTCTTTTGGGAATCAAAGCTTCTTGTCAGATGATTTTTAGTGATTTGAGACAATAGAAGATAATATTTCTTGGTATAGAAGGTTGCGGGAAGACTTTGTTTTCTGTGTTCTTTTCTCCAGAGAGTATAATCTAGTGTCCTTATCCTTTCTCAGTAGTTTAATCCTTCGAGTTCATTAATTTCAGCCGTTCTTTTACATTTCTTCTAGCTGGTTAATCTTTCCTTTTATAGTGTGGGGTGGGGGGGTGGGGGGGTGGGGTTAGAATCGAGAAATAATCAGGTGTTGGTATAATTAGTGTGTTTAGTAAAGGTGTCATTGGGCTTGTCTCTTCATTTGAAAGTCCTGTGAATATCCGTCTACTTAGGCTCTTGACTTTGTCTATTAATACGTTATTAGTTATCATTATTGCTAATGACATTCGTTTTAGGGATTTTCTGGATTTTCTGTCCATTTAGAGTGTATGCTATTGTTTTTAATCCTATTTTTTTCAAAGTATCACAAAGAGCTGAAACTTTTCGATGTTAAAATTCAGCTTATTATTCACTGACATCTATCTATCTATCTATATACATTATTTGTGCCTTTTTATAAAGCTGTAATATCGTCTATTATCTTAATCTATTATACATTGATTTCTGTAGCATTCGTAAAAAATGCACCAATACCATTTCTATTTACTCCGGCACGTACTTGTATTAGTGATCATAATTATAAATAATAATGGAGCAAGAACTGTTCCATGTAGCACTGAGCTACGTACCACTGACTCTGAAGAAGATATTCCTTGAACTGTAACTACTCGTTTACATTCCCTCAATAAGTTGTTTATCCATTTACCTACTTTTTTTTGCTATTCCCATTTCTTCGAGTTTATAGACTATATTATTCCGTGGTTTGTGTATATGACATCATTGTTTCTGCTATTTTCTAGAGCATCAGTATTATTATTATAGCGATCAATCAAATTGGGGTTGACATCATCTGCTAGCCCTAAATCCATGCTGGTTATCATTGAGACTGGTTTTGGTTAAATGTAATGTCAGGGAAACAGGTCTTCAATTGTTTGCTAGTGGTTTATCGCCACACTTGAAAACTGAAGCAATGCTCAACGTTATATATATATATATATATATATATATATATATACACATTTAACTGCAATGACCACGCAGTATATTAATGTATAGAAACGACGTAAGTATAGAGGAATGTTCTGCACACGAGGAAGAGAAATAACGAACAAATGAAAAATGAGGTCCCCGCCCGGGAATCGAACCCAGGATCTTCCGATTGCCGGTCCTATATATATATATATATATATAATATATATATATATTTTTTACGGTCAGTGTATGAAACCAGTTATTTAACGTAATGCCTGTGACCCTTACTCACAGGCATTACTGTACGCACAAGTAATTTAACCTAACCTCACCTTCGCGAAAGTGAAACTTTCAGCCATTGCACGATATACTGTATATATAATTATATATATATATATATATATATATATAATATATATATATATATATATATCGGGTGAGGTTTTTAAACATCTGACATTTTAAAATGCTTGTAATTTTTTTTCTATATATTAACTGAAATAAAAGCATTAAATTTTTTACTGTACCATCTCTATACATGGGGAATTAGTCCCCCCCCCCTAGTGTATATAATACTAGGGGGGGGATATAACTCAAATTATAAATGCCAAGAGTAATTTACTGGAGCATATAATTTGTAGATAAGATCCGAATTGAATAGGAATTACAGCGGAAACCATGTATGAATCTACGCTTATATAAATGAATACGGTCTGAATTTGATTCCGAGTTAAAAAAATGCATATCAAATTTTAATAAAATATTTTATGTATATTGAATGAAGAGGATGCAGCTCGGCGGCATGTCGTATTATAATACGTACCATGAAGGTGACATATATATATGTACTTACTTACTTTAGGTTACTTACTTTAGTGAGTTCGAACGACGGTTCAGGATCGACCTACGGTCGACTCCTCTGCAACATCCCGCCTCATTTGAGGGAATTTAGTGAAGGAGGGAATTGCTGTCTGATCTCATCCTGCCCTCGTAGCCAGCCACGTATGGCTGGACAGGGACTTTGCACAGGAATTTGTTCAGCTAGTTCTTGAAGTTATTCAGGTCGGTATGTTGGATATATATATATATATATATTATTTATTGGGTAGAGACTTTTGGAACACCCTGTATAATGTATTTGTGTGCTTACTGAATATGAACAATGCACAACAAAAAGCCATAAAATTTAAACATATAATCTATATTATTAATAATAATAATAATAATAATTATTTAGAATCGGACATTGTGAATAGGCCTATCTATATTATAGGAGGAGACTGAGACACCACTCGACCAGGGAAGTACTCCAAGGGCGGGGGCGGGGGGATGTTAAGCAGAAGACAGGGAGTGATAGAACTCCCGTTTTTCCTGTCAGTGTCCACTTTAGTTGATCTTTTTCCGTATCTCATCTATCGTGTGAGCACTCCAGCATACTCTCACACACACACATTTCCCCTCTGTTCTTCACTACACATACATGCATCTTACACATTACTCAATCTTTTCAAAATTGATATATATATATATATATATATAAAAAAAAAAGTGGCAATGTTGAACCTTGGAGACCTTGTTTTTTGGGGCTTGCTCCTTTTCCTATGGAGGGGGTCACTTTTGTGAGCGCTCGCCCTTGACCCTCTCATTCCTACATGGGAAAAAGAATATAAATAGCAATGAAGTGTATATGACATAAATTGAGGTTGATTTGGGACCAATTTACCTTATTGAGAAGGAAACAAAAGAGACTTACACTTGCATCTTACACTTAAGAGTCACACAAACCCAATGACGCGTAATTTGTAGAATTCAGTTGAAGTAATTTAACACTTAGCTTAAGTTAACCTGGAAATGTTTACTCTTCTTTGCCTTAAGTGAAGATTTTTTATGACTGCAGAGCGTGTGAACTCGTGTGTATATATATATAAATGAAAATGAGTCATACGGTACAGTATAATAGTTACTGTCCCCTGTGAAGCCAGAAATATAAACAAATCTATCTGAGTTCTCTTCATTAAGCTCATAATAGTCGAAAGATTGTAATTTTATATCAATGTTGTTTACTGATGATCGTTTTTATTGATTCCTATTCTTCATTCATTATTCACACTCGAAAGTGTGCCTCTTAAGTGTGATGTAACCTCGAAACCATACTCGCCAAGATAAACGGACAGAATGCAGTTGCTCACACATTTGAAGTGAAGTGCTTTCAATTGTTTCTCTTCGTAAGAGACCTCTCTATATAGTTTAGCTTCGAAGGCCGGTTTTTTTATAGCAGTTCCGACTGCAGTGTGTAAACTGCAAACACCTTTTCTATATTACACACTGAGCGGTATAAAGTACAGAAATTTTAAAATCTACTACAACTATATATGATATATATAATGCTTGGTTCAGGACGGTACCAGATGAGCCGGGTGTACCTGGCTATATGCGGTGGAGAGCGCAAGAGAATAACTCGCTGCTCTATCAAGCCAGGCATAGAGGCGGGGCCACCAGTTTGACTTTCGTGTAAAGAGAGACCAAAGCACAAAACTTCTACGAGGTACGAGGTGTATATAAATAATTATATATATGTTCAATATCTTTTTTAATATATCCTACAGTAACTGACCAAAGACAATAATAATAATAATAATAAAAAATATCAGCATTATTATTAGTAATATCAGCTACTTTGGTTAGAGGCGCCTTTCTGATTGAAACGGAGTTAATTTTTATTTGCATATTTTGAAACTTGATTAAAATGTATTATTATTAAATTCATTTAATTTATTATGAATTATTAAATATTTCTTAAGTCTTTTTTTGTTTGTTTATTTTAAATAATTTATGTTAAATTGTTTATATGTAACATTTGATTGCTATTCTTTTAATAATGACAGTGATAATCATAATATTATTACACTATTATTATTATTACTATTAGTAGTAGTAGTAGTAGTAGCAGTAGTAGTAGCAGTAGCAGTAATAGCGGTAGTAACTAATTAAAACGATAAACAGTTCTTTCAAATTTAGTGACTTGGTCTATGAGGAATGATGTCAGTGAGAAGGTATCAGAGACATGACTGCATGTCAATGACAACTTAAAATCTTTCACCAACTTTTACCAATATCCGCAAAATCAGCATGTCATTCGGGACGTCAGATGCTTCAGAATCAGGGATAGGAAATTTGGTTTAATAAAAAAAAAAATCAAACAAAATACAGCGTCAGTAAAGAAATAAGTGTTTGTTTTTTTGTTTATTTAAGTAACATTGTTTAAAATAGAATGTTGATTTACTTGAAGTGTTTAACTCAAACAAACACTCTTAAAAGGAGGTTGATCAATTTTGTGTACATTTTGTATTTACTCGTACATTCAACGTTTCAAATGATCACATATTTACGTTAAAGACAGGTCGACATTTCAAACGTATAATATAAATATATATATATATATATATATATATATATATATATATATATATATATATATACACCTTTCAAAGGTTCCTCGCGATAATTCCTCATTTCACGAAGGTCTGGTGAAATAGTGAGTTGGTTTCTTGTATTCTCCACCTCACATAGCCAGGTACGCTCGGCTCATCGGGGATTGTTCTGAGCCAGGCGTCTAATCTTCTTTTGAAGATGGCCACTGCAACACCATTCGTGTTCCTTATGTCTTTGGGCAGCTGATTAAACAGTTTTGGTGCTCTCACTACAAAACTATTTTCTTTCAGGGTTAAGGATGGTCCCTGTCTAGCCTTTAATTTGGGAACACGACACAGTCTTCCTTTTCTACTTTCCACTGTTGTTTGGGGAGTTCCAGGGTTCAGAGTAAAATTAGGGACTAGTTTCTCCATTATTTTCCAAGTGTAAATAATGGTGTATCTCTCTCTTCTCCTTTCCAGTGAATATAGGTTTAGTTCGCGTAACCTTTCCCAGTAATTTAGTTCCTTGCACCCATTGATCTTGGCTGTGAAGCTTCTCTGAATCCCTTCTAGCTGTCTAATGTCTTCTTTTCTATATGGGGATGTTAGGACCGAGCAGTATTCCAATTTGGGTATGATCAGTGTTTTCAGTAGAGGAATCATTATATTCCTATCCCTTCGTTTAAAGGTTCTCAGTATCTGCCCAGTTATTCTCTTTGCTCTGTTTACTGCTATCTTATTTTGTGTTTCAAATTTCGCATCATCAGTCATTACAACTCCTAAATCTTTTGCTCTAGAATTTCTCTGAATTTCCTGTCCATTTGGGGTATAATATTCCATGGATTTTAGGTCTTCTCTTTTTCCGTACCTTAACAGCTGAGATTTCTCAGTGTTAAACTTCATTTTGTTGTCTTCCGTCCACTTGTAGATTCTGTTCATGTCGGTTTGTAGAGATCCTATATCCTCTGGGTTTCTTATTTTTCTACTGATCTTTGTGTCATCGGCAAAGGATGTTATTGTGCTGTCTCTGGTAATGTCCTCATCTATGTCAGTTAGCATGATTATGAAGAGTAGTGGAACTAATACTGTTCCTTGTGGTACTGAGCTGAGGACCTCTGATTCTGATGAAGATACTCCTTGTACTGTAACGACTTGCCGCCGCTCACTAAGGAAATTATATATCAATTTCCCTACTTTTCCTGTTATTCCCATATATTTCAGTTTATGTATTATGATTCCATGGTCACACTTGTCGAACGCTTTGGCAAAGTCTGTGTATATTACATCATAGTTTTCATTACTTTCAAGTTCATCAATAATGTTGTTGTAGTGTTCCATTAGTTGTGATAGGCATGATCTACCTGACCGAAACCCGTGTTGGTTATCATTGAATTTTTTCTGAGTTTCCAAAAATTCATAGATTTTCTGTTTAACTATTCTTTCAAATATTTTAGTGAAATGAGATGTAAGCGACACTAGCCTATAGTTTTTGGCCTTGGATCGATCTCCTTCTTTATATATTGGAACTATGTTCGCGCTCTTCAGGATACCCGGTATTTCTCCCGTGTCTAGTGATCGTCTTCATATCCAATATAGGGGCTCAGCGATTGCGTTTTTGATCAGTGTGGCATTCCATTTATCTGGTCCTGCCGCTGAGTGTGTTTTTAGTTTCCCTATAGATTGTGTAATATCATCTGTCGTAAAGTCGAAGTCCGTTATACTTTCCCCTTGTAGTTCTTCTTCAGAGAACGCGTTTCTATCGCATATCAGTTTCAGTTTTTGGGATACTGTAAGATGATTCGTACAGTCTGTTGAATGAATTATATATCCTGTATAGTCGCAACATGGGAAGGGGGGGGGAGACATGCAGTTTTGTGTACAATTTTGGAAATAAGTTCGTCTAGAAAAATAATTTTTAAAAGGCATAAGAAATTACTTAGAATATAATTACTTTTTTTTTTCAATTTTAGTAAACTATCCAAACAAAACGCAGTCATTGTTTAATAGTAATTTTTTGGTTTTTAAGAAACTTCATGTTTCTAGGCGAACTTTTTTCTGAAACTGTACAAGAGATATTGAACAGAGATTAGTTATCCATAATCAGTAAACTTAAATTCGCTTTCATCACATGCAAAAAAAATAGTCTAAAAGAAACTCTTAAAGTATCTAGAGTTTACTGTACAGGTGATACAGCTGTTCCAAAAATAATTTATTGTTTGGTTCACCCTGTATATTTCCTTTCAGCCGACGAGGCTTTATAGAGTCTAAAAGTACAATTAAGGTTGTAACTTCAAAAAAAAATTCTGGCAAATGGCCTTGAGTGTAGTTCACTGATTGACTCTTAAATTACTACATTACTGATGGAGTAATATATATATATATATATATATATATATTAGTGATGTAGGTCACATCCGCATCCGCATCCGCGGAACATCCGCACATTTTCTCGCATCCGCATCCGCACCCGCATCCGCACTTTGGACTGCGGATGTCGTGCGGATGTGGACCGTTGAGATAAAACGTCATTAATAAGCGGAAATTATCAAATTCTACTATATTAATAGAACTAGTTCATTGTGTGCAAAAGTGATGCAAGCGACAAGACGAGAGGCTGTTCTTGTATGAAGTTACTCTCTTGCAACCTACTTAGATCCACGTTACAAAGCTAAGTTATTTTCACCTAGTACATTAGAACGAGTTAAATCATCACTTGGCAAAGCAGTTGAAGAGTTTCAATCTCTTGAATCTGTCGCTTCGCCACCCACCAAAAGAATAAAAGTTTCAGTGACAGAACCAACACCTTCAACAAGCAAATCTATCACAGAATCTGTCTCTCAGTTTCTTGAGTCAAGCAGCAATGACGAGACCTACGCGATGTCAAAAGATGTAGTAAAAATGATCGAGAGCTATCACCAAGAAAAACGCCTGGTTGCATGTGACAATCCTATTAGTTGGTGGAAAAATACGCAGAATATCTATCCACACTTGAGTAAACTTGCAAGGAAACATTTAGCCTGTCCTCCAACAAACGTACCAAGCGAGAGATTATTTAGCAGTGCTGAATTAATATATGATGAAAAAGAAACAGACTGGCAGCAGAAAAGGCAGAAAAATTAATGTTCCTTAAGCATAACCTTCCTATAATTAAGTTTGAACATTAAACGATGAACATCTTAGTTTACTTTATTTTAATTACTCATTTATAAATATGCCTAATAAACTTTAAACTTAATATAAATAGTTATCAAGCTAATTAAAGATCTCTTTCTATAAGGGTGGAGGTTGGGGAAAGAGGACGGTGGGGTGCATTTGAGTTGGGTTCACGTCCCGCATCCTGGTAACACAATTATGGTTTCTAATTGTGGCTGAAACTCAACAAAATATAACGAATTTATTTGCAGACGAATTCACTAATTGATTTCTATATTAGTTAGATGCTTGATATTATTTTATATGTTCAGAGAAAAGTACAGCAATTATTGTACAATTAATCAATTATACTACATTATAGCTACAGCTCTCTCTATATAATAACTTATTATATACGTTAAACACAACAAATCTCGAATATTTCCTAAAAAATAACGAAAATGTAGACATCCGCATCCGCATCCGCGGATGTTGAAATCAAACATCCTCATCCGCGGATGTGAACAAAATGACATCCGCTACATCACTAATATATATATATAAAATGAGGGAAAATAGTTTTGTTGTGAGAGGACCAAGGCTGTTTAACCAGCTACCCAAGGAACTAAGGAACACGAGTGGTGTTGCGGTGGACATCGAAAGAAGATTAGACGCCTGGCTCAGAACAATCCCAGATGAGCTGGGCGTATCTGGCTATGTGAGGTGGAGAGTACAAGAAACCAACCCTCTACTTCACCAGGCGAACTCGAGAGGAGGGGGGGACGACAAGCTTCACCTTCATGAAATGAGGAATGATCGCCTGGAACATTTGAGAGAGAGAGAGAGAGAGAGAGAGAGAGAGAGAGAGAGAGAGAGAGAGAATAATTAAGGTTCATATTTTTAAAGTTTATTAAAGTATAGCCTTTAATTAACATTCTTTTATTCTATTTTATTTTTTAAATAAATAAATTTCGTCGTTTTATCGTTTGAAATTTTAGCTTAATTTCTGTAATTAAATTTGTTTGAAATTTTAGATTTCCAGTTTGTATTCATACACTGATAATGGAGTATTTTTCCCGAAACGTTATTATTAAAATATGATTCTGGAGATCGCTTTGGTCCTTACCTTCGTATTTCGACTTAGGAATATGCCCCTTCCATATATATATATATATTATATATATATATATATATATATATATATATATATATATATATATATATATATTATGTTTGGACCCTTTCTTCAAATAAAACGTGCACTTTACAGTCTCCGTTCAGACTGTACTGGCATTACATATATAATGCCTCGGTGGTGTAGTGGTTAGCGTCGCTGACTACGAATCCATCGGCCCCGGGTTCGAGACCCGGTGATGGCAGCCGGCGCGCAGCAAAACACAGCTGTTCATCCTTCCACACAATAAAGAAAGTGGTTGGTAGATAAATGCTTACCCTGGGTGGCCTAGTGGTTAAGACGCTGGGCTTCTGGTAGGGCGTGGTTCGGATTCCATGTTAAACTGTAGGTCTAAGGTGGAATGAAAAGCTTGACCTTCGTCAGAATGAAGAATTCGGGAGGAAGCTAACCAAAGGTGTATACTGTGTGTGTGTGTGTGTGTATATATATATATAGAGAGAGAGAGAGAGAGAGGAGAAAGAGCAGTGGTTCTCAAACTGGGGTACGCGAGGAAATCTTAGGGGGTACGCGAAGGGGTCCTGAAAATATAACCCTTTTAATTTTATATACGATTAACAAATGGCCACGAGTCACACGGTCATAAAGAAAGTAAAAATCGTCTATCTCTCTCTCGAAAATCCAGAAAATCCTGTGAAAGAATTCAAGGAGGTACAGAAGAAGAAAAAGTTTGAGAACCGCTGATAAAGATAGAGGGTGGCACAAAATCGCGCACCATAGGAATTTTCAGTGTTGACTTTTTTTTTTTATTTCCCTTTTAGGGAGGGGATGGTATTCCACACATTAAGACCAAGCTTACACTCTCGTCTATCGTTAATTTCGCGGCCATCCCCTACCTAAAAGGAAAATATATATATATATATATATATATATATATATATATATATAGTCAACACTGAAAATTTCCTATGGTGCGCGACTTTTGCGCCACCCTGTATAATATATAAAAATTATCTGCCTCTGAAGGGAGGGACTGATATCGACTACAAATACAGGAGTTCCAGACCTGATATCCAAATCCGGGGCGCCCCTGCTGACTTAAGGCCTGTTGACATTTAAAATAATTTAATATTTTTATCAGTCCTTTATTTATAAAGAAAAAAAAATATATATGAAAATGAGGGGAAATATATGAAAAAAGTATATGAAAATGAGGGGAAATTTTGAGCTGGAAAAATAAATATTAAAAACGATGAATTATTAAAATATTTTGTTTAATTTAAATCTCCAGGTATGGACACAGGTGTAGGAAAAATAAATGATAGGGCTGTTCCCCTCTTTCGCAACATCTAAGGTCATTGATGAAGGGGAGCTACAATTTTACGTGGGATTCGAGTCAGGGATAGTTATATAATCTGGACGCAGAAGACGGTCCCCCATTCAACTATTCTCCAGACTCAATTTCGCTTAACACGCACACCGGTATGGAAATAAATTATAAGATAAGGTTAACAGTGTAAATATAAAAATGCGTTAATGGTGAAGTCATTACCAATTTCACTTACGTGACTTTATGAACACCCTGTACTATTATACCTATACAGTAGTATAATTTAGCATACCTGTCATACATGCAGCATATGATAGGTACCAAAGGGTACACGAAAATGCTCAAAATAGTTCGTGAACTGAAACGACTGCAGGAAAACATACTACAGGGTGCATAAGTCACTACCTATCTTTCAATGGTTGTCGTAATTTGACCGAGTTTGAACGCAATTCTCCCTCTCCCACCGGTCTTTCCTCTCCCCTTCTATTCCCACCCCTCTATCCCTCCCAGAATGGGGGATAAAGTTTACGACTACGACAATGACGACGTAAAACCTAACAGATCGTTCGCAATACCAGGAATCATATGGAATTCTATCCATGCAGAGTAGAAGAGAGAACATCACAATAAAAGCTCTGTAGAATTCATTTCACAATAGCAATTAAAACATCGCCTATTCTTTATGTAAGTTCGCTCAGAAAACGAAACAAGATGGGTATTGAACTTTTACGAAGACCATTTACGCTTATAGATAATAAAGGATAAAGATTCAGTCTTGACTTTAAACCTCGACAATGTACGCGCTGGAAAGACTTTTATATAGTTGATGGGGTTCATTTAACCCCATTCGCTACAGGGAACCTACAGTACATTCAGTTTTACGTGAGATCCGAACGACGAGTCACTACATCATCTGGGCGCGGAAGACGGTACCCCTATCCAACTACTATCATACTCAGTATCGCTTAACTTCGCTGATCGATAGTAAGCGGCGTTACGACATCGGTCACGAAGTAGCCCTACCGGAAGGAAGGTGTAAACTATATAAAGATGCGTGTTACGAATACTTTATCAAATCTCTTCCAGGATGTAAAATCGAGAGGTAAGAACGGAATAAATAAGAAAGAAGAGTTTAAATCATTTCTATAGTCACAGAACAAAACAGGACAATAGAGAACGTTTTCTTTCAGCGCGTGAAATCTAAAATTATTGATGCTCTGCCGGCGCTTCAAAGGAGTTAAGGAAATCACTTTAGAATAGGTGAATAGAAGCATACTCAGAATTTAGTTTAATAATAAGTTCATGAACCAAGTCCTTCAATAGATATGCGTAGAATGCGAGATATAAGAGGATAAGAGGATAAGATAAGACGGAGGCAAACCTTCATTCTGTCTATCAGGTTATAATATTGAAGAAAGTTAATGCTGGTCCAGTTCGGTCCTGAATGTGTGTTAAAAAATAAAGTTTATATATATATATTGTTGTTAGTGTGAGTTTGAACGACGGTTCAGGATCGACCTGCGGTCGACCCCTCTGCAGCATCCCGCCTAATTTGCAGGATTTGGTGAAGAAGGGAATTGGTGTCTGATCTCTTCCTGCCCTCGTAGCCAGCCACGCATGGCTGGTCGGGGACATATATATATATATATATATATATATATATATATATATATATATATATATATATAGAGACAGACAGACAAATATACCATCCACAGTATAGAGCACTATACTGTACTTAATCTTAACTTCGTAACAAATATATACAAATGGAAAAGAGAGGCTCTGGCAATTTCATCACTACCAAATTCATTTGCACTAAAAACAGTGCCCAGCGCCAGTGCCATATTCTTAATCAGAATAAACTAATTCGCTCATTAAAATTTTGAAATAAAAAGAGATTGTCTTGGAGCGAAATTATCAGCTGAGGCTGTTCCCAAGAGTAGTGAAATTTAGATGACACGAGTTCATCTTACATCTGTTTTAATTTAAGTTTAGATTGGAAAACTAATTACGAATTAAACTACAAACTTTCTATATTAACCTTTAAGGACAAGAAGAATTAAATACGAGGGAACAACATTTATATACAGTATATATATATAAAAGCAAGTTGTGTGTCTTTCTGTCTGTCCGTCCGTTTGTTGTTAAGTTCTGGGTCTCTAATAAAAAGAGATGAATTAGCTAAACAGGGACCCTACTGGAAAGTGCTGTTAGTAATTGGAGGGAGGGGGAGGGATGGGCCTAGTAATTAGGGGTGGGGAGCCAGTAATTGGGGGACCCGCAGGCCCCCCCCCAATTACTGGGGGTTCAATTATTTGCTCAATAAAACCACAAAAAAGAACGCAGCCATGAAAATCTTAAACTTCAAATTTAATACAATCAGCCCACCCTTTGTAGCAAGTGGTGGGCATAACAGCTATAGAAATGGCTTTACAAAGCTAAAATTACCTCCAGAAAAAAACAAAAATACTAAAAACAACTTGATTATCTCTAACATATAAGCCTAGCAGGGCGAGCAAAAACAGCTAGTATATATATATATATATATATATATATATATATATATATATATATATATAATAATAATAAGGACGCGCGCGTGTGTGTGTGTGTGTGGTGTGTTCCAGCCATAACTCCAAAATGGAAGCAGTTACAAACATGAAACTTCACACACATATTGATTAGGTCCCGAGGTTGTTGTTGTTGTTGTTGTTGGTTAGCCGATCAGCCCACCCTGATCGAGCAAGCCGGCGCGCAGGCACGCAGGTAACCGATCGCCCTCTCCGGAGTGGACCAGAGGTTTAGGGCACTAGTGATGTTGTGTTGTGTTCTATGTTGTGCTAGAGCGGTACAGTCTGTCATAATGCGTTCAATTGTTTGTGGTGTGTCCTGGCACAGGTGGCAGGTGTCGTCTGTGGAGTTGTCTAGTCTGTGTTTATATGTCTGTAAGTTGGGGTGATGTCCACATCGGAATCGTATTAAGTTAACTCGATCCGATCTGCTCAGGCTGGTCTCTGACCTGTCAATGGGTAGCGGTTTCGCACCTAGGACCGCATTCGGACCGAGTCGTGTCAGTGCTTTGTGGGTTAGGTGTGTGTGTGTGTGTGTTTTCTGTACTGTGTGATGTCTGTGTATTTGGTTATAATGTCTCTCTGGTATTACCTTAATGGTGCGAGGTGTTGGTGCATGATTGTACATGTAGTGGCAAGGGTGTTGTAGGTTAGTTGTCGCTGCTGCCATGAATTGTGTTCCCCTATGTTTAAATGTTCCCTATTTTTCAGTATTTTTGTTTCTGTGTGCAGGTGTTCTATTGGTGTTGTTTGAATACATCCTGTAATGATACGAAGTGCGTTGTTTTGTATTGTCTGTAAGGTGTTTATGTGTGTGTTTGAGATAACGGGTGCCCAGCATGGGCGAATATATTGTTTGTATATGAGTGATGTTGTTTCCTGCTGTGTGCAAAGTTTGTGCCTGTTAGTACCCTAAGCGTGTTAAGTAGGCATCGACCGGTGGTTGTATCGGTATCGGTACCGATAGTTTTTTGTTTCTAAGAATTTAAAAAAAACCGGGCGTTTTCCAAATAGAAACTTCCCGCTGCTCAAGTTACGCGTGTGTTCGCGATTTATCCCGACGTTTCTAGAAATTTCCATGACTCATTACCGCTCTATATAAAGCGAGCCCGTAACCATCACTTCGTCGGCCCAAACTTCGTGCGCAAAAACATCATGTTGAATATCTCTATCTTCAACAAGGATCATACAGCAGAAAAAATTTCCGCCAAAGTTCAAGAAATGATTCAAAGTTGGGGATTGTCCGAAGAAGACACTTTTATGATCATGAGAGATAATGCAGCTAACATGCGAGCCGCTTTCAGACAAACAGGAATGGATAGTTTCGGTTGTTTGGCTCACTCATACACTCCAACTGGTGATAAAGGATGGCTGCTTGAACCTCCCGAGTGTGGCTAATCTTTTGACAACGGCTCGGAAAATCGTCCGTCATTTTCGCCACTCTCCGCAAGCGACGCAGCGCCTACATCAAATTCAAAGAAGACTTAACTTGCCTCAACTGAAGCTGATTCAAGATGTGCCAACCAGATGGAATTACACGCTGGAAATGTTGCAGCGACTCCTTTCCCAAAAGCAAGCTATCATTGAATATGACGTCGAATGGACCCTGGAAAATACGTTGACTTCAATGCAATGGAAACTTATGGTCAAGCTTATTGACATGCTTGCTGTCTTCAAAACTGCAACGCTCAAAATCAGTGAGGAAAACTCGCTTTTATCAAAAGTTTTACCTAGAGTCAAATCTCTGTCCAAAAGGAAGGTCTGTGCAGCGTGCTCACTGCTCAGTGAATGATGCTGGTGTCAAGATTCTGAAGAGCCAGCTGGGTGATTCTCTCGAACAGAGATTTCGAGAGCATAATTCAAATGAGAAACTGCTGCTAGCCACAGCAGTTGATCCCCGATTCAAAGAAGCTGGGCTGATAGACGACGACATGCGATACAAGGCCAAGGAATTGTTGAGACAAGAGATACACAGTCACATGGAGGGGGCCTAACGAAAGCGTATTGGAGGTCCAATTGCCGTGAAACGCCGCCGAAGTGGTCCGGTTTCTTCGTCCAAGAAAATCGCTTTTTGGGAAAACCTTTCCGATTCAGAAGGTAGCGATCTCGACGATCACGTTCGTCCTATTCTAGTTGAAGAACCCCAAATGAGGGATACGGACACGAGGTTCACTGTCCCAGACGCACGAGTGGAAGCAGCCCTGGACGCCTGTTAGTCGCAACCTCGAATCGCTGGGGATAGGGATCCATTCATTTTCTGGCGAGAACATTCTGCTGATTTCCCGGAGATTGCCAAAGTTGCTGAGAAGTGCATGAGCTGCCCCTCTGGATCAGTTGGCTCTGAACGGCTTTTCTCAACGGCTGGAGATGTTATCAATGCGGAACGAGCCAACATCACCCCAGTCAACGCTGAGGAACAAATCATCCTCTCCAAAACTCTGAAGTTCCTCAATTTTGATTATTGAGTGAACTGTTATATTGAGTTACACTTTTTGAATTATAATTTTTGAATTACATATTGTTTCCATTACATGACTTTTATTTTGTGAATTCCATTTCTTCAAATATATGTTTTGAATTACAGTACATGTGTCGAATTACATTCTTTGAATCCTATTTTGATAATTTGGACAGATATCGGTATCGGCCGATACTTTGCTCTAACTATGGTATCTTCTACCGATACTTTGGGAATACTATCGGTCGGCCCCTAGTGTTAAGTCTTGACGTACATTTGTTTTTAATGTCCTGAATGTGGTTTGCAAAAGATAATGATGTGTTGTGTGTGACCGCAAGTATTTTGGTCCTGTGAGTGTGTGGAATGTTGGTGTTAGGGTAAGATGTGGAGTTATCTGGTGTTCTTTTGTGTTGCTTGTAAGCAAGGTGATGGTTGATTTTGTGGGCGCTACTTTGACTCTATTGTGTGTGAGCCAGTCTTGTATACTGTTTATGTATGTTTGTAGGTTATTTGTAGCGGTGTCGATGTTGTTGTGGGTGGATGTTAGAGTGATGTCATCTACATATGATGATAAGGTAAGCTTGTTATCTATGGGTGTTGGAACGTCATGCATGTATAAATTGAACAGTGTTGGTAAGAGAACAGAGCCTTGAGGGGCCCCGTTCGGAAAAAGCTTTTTTTGGATGACTTGCCATTAACTGTGACATGTGAGTATCTTCCTGAAAGACAGTTGCTCAGCCACCTTTTGGTGTTATTGTGCATGTTTGTGTTGAGTATTTTGTTTATGAGAGGGAAGCGTGGGATAGCATCAAATGTTTTACTAATGACTATTGTTGCTAATAGTGTACGTTGAGCTGGTCGTCTGGAGTTGATGCCATCCATGACGTGCTGCGTGAGGTTAGTGAGTAATGTCGTGGTTGAGTGGTAAGGTCTGAATCCATGTTGAGTAGGCGATAGTGGTATGTGTGGGTTGGTGATTTGTAAGATTAGTCTTTCTGTTACTTTGGAAGGTGTGCATAGTAAAGTAATGGGTCTATAGGAAGCTGGTTCTGTTGGATTTTTGTTTGGTTTGAGTAGTGTAATAATTTTACCTTGTTTCCATATGTTAGGAATAATACAGTGTTGGTATGAATACTCGTATGTGCTGATGTTTGTGAGAGCTAGTATTCCCTGTGGACCCAAGTATTTAAGGTGTATGTTAGACATGTTGTCTGGTCCAGTAGCCTTCGAATTCTTAATGTTTTTGATGATCTAGGTGGTCTGGTCTGTATTGAAGGGTGTAATGATTGTGTCGAGTCTGTAGGTTTTCTTGTGTCTGGCTGTTTGTCAGTCTGCGTGTTTCTGGTTGTTGTTTCTGTTTAGGTGCCTTATCTTTGCGTAATGATTAACTAGAATGTTAGCTTGTTGTGTATATGTTGGGATATTATTTTGGCTGCGACAGATAGCCGCGTTTGAGGTGTGAATGCCGCTGTTAGAGTGGGTAATGCTGTTTATAGTCTTGTATAGCCTGGATGTATCTGTGGAGTGGTTTAGTGTTATTATGGATTCCCTAAATGTTTATTTGTTTTTCTTTAAGTTTGTTGTTTATTTATGTGTTGAGCTGTTGTATCTGCTGTTTTATGGCTTCTGTGTGTGGTGTTTGTATGTTATGTTTGAGGTTGTTACATTGCCTTATGAGGTGGGCCATTTCTCTAGTGTAATTTGAGTTGTATTTCCTAATGTTGCCCTTGGGCAGACATGGGGTAATAGTAATAGACTATTACAGGATTTTTCAAGTAATATCAATAGATCATAATTTTTTGGTTGTAATAGTAATAGAAGGCAAAGTAATAGATAATAGTCTATTACTTTTCTATTCCAGTGGCAATGGACATATTGTATGAACAAAGAACTGAAAAATGAACTAAATCTACTCTAAACTAAAATAAACATGTATGTGAACTAATATTGTGGCAAATTTTCCTTCAATAAAAATTGAAATTTATCAAGACCTACAGTCTCTGAAATTGTAATGATTTAGTTGAAACAAATATTTGTTATTTGGCTGCCACTCAGCCTCATCCTGGATCCATGAGTGCAGAGCCCTCTGCCTCTCAGCCTCATCCTGGATCCATGAATGCAAAGCCCTCTGTCTTTAAGCCTCATTCGGATCCATGAGTGCAGAGCCCTCTGCTTCTCACTCTCATCCTGGATCCCTGAATCCAGACACTGCTACATCGCCAGCTCAATACCATCTCACACAGGGTGCCCCCCAAGGGGCCTTGGTGAATCGAGATGCTGGGAATGCAATCGGGGTCATGATGAGGAGGCATCTTGGACAATGGTGGTGAGGAGGGGCCGGAAGCGAGGACCCCTCCGAGAACTGCAACCACTGCAGTAGCTAATGGTGGTGGTCCCTCAAGGAGGTCTGGTCCCACTTATGCACTGGCTGGAGGGAGTCAGCCTGTGGCAAAGGCTGGCAGAGAACGACAGGGTATCATAGGGGCTGCCAAAACAGGTCGTATGATGGCTGTACCAACAAAGACTGCAAACATTTTCGTCTCGAGATGTCGACCTGATCTCACGACCGAGGAACTGCAGGCATTTGTGGAAGATAAAGTGAACCTTCAGGTTATATGTAGAGAAATTGACTCCAGATGGACTACGTAAAGTTCATTTTAAGTTACAGCAGTCTGTGATGATCCAGGGGTATTTATGGATCCAGCAGTATGGCCGAAATGGGTATATGTCCGGCGGTTCTATGAGAAGAAGGGAAGAAAAACACCTGCAGCCCCTCTCGCAAGTGCTGGAGAGGGTAATTATGGAGACATCATGCGTTGTACTATGGAGGAAAATCCAGCTGGGTCTAATGCTGTAACTGCTGTGCCTGGTATAAGTGGAATTCAACATGTAGAGATGGCTGGCAGAACTCCTGCATCTTCCTAATTGCAACATTCAAGGTAATCTCTTATAACTGTAGAATGTAGAGGCCTAAGCTTAGGCAATAACAGCAAACACAAGCAGATCATAATTGCTAAGCTATTAGAGGATGCTGATATTCTCTGTCCGCAAGAAACATGGCTATGGAAACGGGACTTAAAGGACCTGAATAGCCTGTCCAGTAACTTTCATAGGATAGGGGAGGCCACCAGAGATAAACAAGATGGTCTCCTTGCAGGCCACCCACCTGGTGGGGTAGCTATTCTATGGAGGTTGGGGTATGGGAAGTATATTAGTGAATTAAAACTTGGTTTGAATTGGCTAACTGGAATAGAAATTTGTGTAGACAATAAAAACTTTGTAATTCTGTGTATCTATAAGCCTTTTCAGGCAGTTGATAATGAAGATTACCTCATAAAATTGTGGCAGGTCAGCAGTATTATTGATGAGTTGGATACGACATGTGTAGCTATTATTGGTGACTTTAATGCTAATGTGCTTAATGATAAGTCTTTGTTTAGCAACCACTTAAAAGCCTTCTGTGAAGATAATAACTTGACCCTTTCATCCATGTGTAGTCTTCCTGGTGATAGCTTTACCTATGTTAGTGATAGTTGGCACACCACCTCATGGTTGGATCATTGTATTTGTATGTTCATTATACACAGTGATTCACTTAGTCAGTGCTCCAGACAACTATCTCTTAATCTCCTATGGACCTCTTGTATAATGTTTGTACCTGTTGAGTCTGAAATAAAGTGTTTGTTTGTTTGTTAACACACTGCTTCTAATTGTATTTAAAAAGACAAAGATCCTTTTGAAATGAGTGAAGTACCCCACATACAAAAGTAATAGTAATAGATGACCAAGTAATAGTAATAGTAATAGATGAAAATTAAAGTAATAGTAATAGAAACCCAGTAATTGACCCCATGTCTGCCCTTGGGTATGTATTTGTTTGCATTATTGATGATCTGATTGAATGTCTTGAGTGTTGTATTGATGTTTATGATGGGTGTGCTCTTTAATGTGGTGAATTGTTCTTCAGTCTGTATTTTGAACTGTTCCCAATCAGCTTTCTTGTAATTTCTGTAAGTGTGCCTAAGGCTGTTGGGACAGAGTGTAGAACGTGTTGTAATGATGGCAGGTGGTCTGATGACAGTTGTTTTTCTTTTCTCCAGTGTGTATGTGTTGCTAGTGAGGGGGAACAGAACGTTATGTCTGGGGAGGAGTTTGAGTATCCTGCTTGATGTGGTATGTGTATATGTTCTTCTGTGTTAAGAATGAAGAGGCTGTTTAGTTGTGTGGCTATGTTGGCACCGCTGGGGTTGTTTTGGTTGTGCAAATACCAACTAGTGTCTTTAGCGTTGAAGTCTCCTAAGATGACATTAGTGAGAGAAGCCAGATTGTGTAACTGTGGATTGTAATTGGCTGGCACCTGAGGTGAACCATCTAGTGGGATGTAAATGTTGATGAGTGTGGTGTTGTGTTTTGCGCGTGTTTTAATGTTAACTGCCTGTATTTCTATCGTGTTATCTGCTTGGATTGTGTTTGTAATTTTTTGGGTGGCATCAGTGTAGCTAATGCTTTTCCGTATGTAAGTGATGAGTCAACCCCCGTGACCCCCAGTACGATCTTGACGGATCGCCGTGAAGTCAGGGATGGTGTGCGTTTTCTGTGTGCGTTTTAGTTTTGTTTCTTGTATAAGTGCCATGTGAATGTTTTGTTTGTGTACGAAT